>CM059186.1:171430798-171473938 GCA_030323885.1 Branchipolynoe longqiensis | reverse complement strand
GGTGAGGGAAGAAGTGGTGGGACGGGAGAGGAGTGGTGGGAGAGGGTGGCGGTGGGGGAGGGAAGGGGGCGGAGAAGGGCAAGGGAGGGTAGGGTAAAGGGACGAGTGGGGAGGGGTGGGGGAAGCGGTGGGATAGGGACGCGGGAGGGCGGTGGGGAGGTGTGGGTGAGGGGAAGGGTGGGGGAGGGGCGGGAAGGCTGGGGAGGGTCGGGGAGAGAGGTGGGGAGGGGCTGAGGGCGGGTGGTGGTATTATTATTCAATATTCCGGGTCGTTGTCGACTATGGTTAGACCCAAATTGAAAGGGAGCTCAGACGGGGCGAGGTTTGTTTCTTTGGATTTATATCCTAGCAACACCTAAGGTCATATCAGGATGGGTACCGACTTCTGATCAAAAAGAATCTCCGGTGGACTGGACACCTCATGAGGATGTCATCAGACAGGCTACCAAAGCAGATCCTCTACTCTCAACTGTCTTCTGGTTACAGAAAGAGAGGGCGCCCTTGTCTCCGGTACAAAGATACCATCAAGAGAAACCTGAAGCTGAGAGACATTAAGACCGACTCATGGATATCACTCTCACAGCAGAGAGCTAAATGGAGAGTGGCAGTCAAGTAATGAAAGCAGTCTTTGTCGCATCACGACCGACAGCATGATGATGATGACCAACTTGTGAGAGTGCACACTCATGGCAACTTAATAGTGCTGCCCCACTGGGAGCTCGACCCACCAGCACCATGAGCCGATATCTACTCAATCACATCATCTGTACGAACCAGTACTTGCCCTATTCTATTAATGCCAGGCTACGTAAAAACGGGTATCAATTTTGTAAGTCATTGGTTTGACTCGGCTGGGTTTCGAAGTCTGGACCTTCCGCATGGGAAGCCGGCACTCTACCGATTGGGCCACTGGGTCCGGTTGCGATGTTTTTATCACACTGAGGTTGGACCGCGTTGGTTTGGGAAGTGCTTTGAGAACTGATGGGTGTAAGTGGGTGGGAAAGGGTTGTAGGAAGTTGTAGTTAAGGGTGTGGGAAGAGGTTGGGGGAAAGTCTGTAGGAAAGGTTGTGGAAAGGATTGTGGGAACGGTTTTGGGAAGAGATTTGGAAAGGGTTTTGAAAAGGGTTTTGGAAGGAGTTTTGAAAAGAGTTTTGGAAAAGGTTTTGAAAAGGCTTTTGGAAGGAGTTTCTGGAAGAGATTTGGGAAGATTTGGTGCAAGTTAGTTAGTGGTGATTGATTAGTTAGTGGTGATTGGTTAGTTAGTGGTGATTGGTTAGTTAGTGGTGGTTGGTTAGTTAGTGGTGATTGGTTAGTTAGTGGTGATTGGTTAGTTAGTGGTGATTAGTTAGTGGTGATTGGTTAGTTAGTGGTGATTGGTTAGTTAGTGGTGATTGGTTAGTTAGTGGTGGTTGGTTAGTTAGTGGTGATTGGTTAGTTAGTGGTGATTGGTTAGTTAGTGGTGATTGGTTAGTTAGTGGTGATTGGTTAGTTAGTGGTGATTGGTTAGTTAGTGGTGATTGGTTAGTTAGTGGTGATTGGTTAGTTAGTGGTGATTGGTTAGTTAGTGGTGGTTAGTTAGTGGTGATTGGTTAGTTAGTGGTGATTGGTTAGTTAGTGGTGATTGGTTAGTTAGTGGTGATTGGTTAGTTAGTGGTGATTGGTTAGTTAGTGGTGATTGGTTAGTTAGTGGTGATTGGTTAGTTATTGGTGATTGGTTAGTTAGTGGTTGGTTTGGGTGAGTTATTAGTTAGTGAGTGAATGGTTAGTTAGTGGTGATTGGTTAGTAGTGGTGATTGGTTAGTGTAGTGGTGAGGTTAGTTAGTGTTGGTTAGTTAGTGGTGATGGTTAGTTAGTGGTGATTGGTTAGTTAGTGGTGATTGGTTAGTTAGTGGTGATTGGTTAGTTAGTGGTGATTGGTTAGTTAGTGGTGATTAGTTAGTTAGTGGTGATTGGTTAGTTAGTGGTGATTGGTTAGTTAGTGGTGATTGGTTAGTTAGTGGTGATTGGTTAGTTAGTGGTGATTGGTTAGTTAGTGGTGATTAGTTAGTTAGTGGTGATTGGTTAGTTAGTGGTGATTGGTTAGTTAGTGGTATGGTTAGTTAGTGGTGATTGGTAGTGGTGATGGGTTACTTAGTGAGTTAATTAGTTAGTGGTGATTAGTTAGTGAGTTCATGGGTTACTTAGTGAGTTAATTAGTTAGTGGTGATTAGTTAGTGAGTGTGATTGGTTAGTTAGTGGTGATTGGTTAGTTAGTGGTGATTAGTTAGTTAGTGGTGATTGGTTAGTTAGTGGTGATTGGTTAGTTAGTGGTGATTGGTTAGTTAGTGTGATTGGTTAGTTAGTGGTGATTGGTTAGTTAGTGGTGATTGGGGTGGTGATTGGTTAGTTAGTGGTGATTGGTTAGTTAGTGGTGATTGGTTAGTTAGTGATTGGTTAGTTAGTGTGAGTTAGTTAGTGTGATTGGTTAGTGGTGATTGTTAGTGGGTGATGGTAGTGTGATTTTAGTTAGTGGTGATTGGTTAGTTAGTGGTGATTGGTTAGTTAGTGGTGATTGGTTAGTTAGTGGTGATTGGTTAGTTAGTGGTGATTGGTTAGTTAGTGGTGATTGGTTAGTTAGTGGTGGTTAGTTAGTGGTGATTGGTTAGTTAGTGGTGATTGGTTAGTTAGTGGTGACTGGTTAGTTGGTGGTGATTGGTTAGCGGTGATTGGTTAGTTAGTGGTGATTGGTTAGTTAGTGGTGATTGGTTAGTTAGTGGTGATTGGTTAGTTGGTGGTGATTGGTTAGCGCCATGTCAGCAGCAAAGGCCATTAATCACAGCGAGAAGTGTTCAACTTGTATTCTCTCATATTATTATTCGGCCACCTCTTTTACGCAGAATGTAAAAGCGCACAATCAATTATGTGTCTAAAGATACTTTTGAAGTTTGTTTGTTTGTTGTTGTTTTACGTCCTAGCAATTCTAAAAAGGTCTTTTTGTGAATTACTTTAGCTAAGGGCTATGGCACTGACAACAAAAATAAATATATGAATCAAATTCAATTACCAGAAAAAAGGGGGGAAAGGGTGTGACGAGGTTTTATGGTGAGGGTTGTGGAGAGGGTTGTGGAGAGGGCTGTGGAGAGGGTTGTGAAGAGGGTTGTGGAGAGGATTGTGGAGAGGGTTGTGGGGAGGGTTGTGGCGAGTGGAAATAACTATGGAGAGGTGAACGGTGAACGGATATCGAACTGTTAGTATATAACAATGCCTGAGTGCATGTATTACATCCAACAATACATCACCGGCATCCTATTCTAGCGACCAGACGGGATGGCCGAATGAGTTGAACGTCCGTCTCCCATTTTGGTAGATTGTACGATTCGACCCCATGGGTCTGAAGCCTGGTCGAGTCAAACCAATGACATAAAAAATGTACACTTGTCACTTCCTCGCCAGGCACTCGGCATTACTAGAATAGGATAATGTGATTGAGTGGGATATTAGGTTATTGTGTTGTCTGCCTGGTCTCCTAATGGGGCAGCAATATAAAGTCACCATAAGTGCGCACTGTCACAAGTTGATACCTGTCCTGATATGACCTTAGATGTTGCCAGGATGTAAAACTCCAACAACGAACCAACCAACCAACCTACTGCCGATGAAAGCGTTCCTTATATACTGCACATTGTGACGTCATAAGATGACCTACTTAATTAATCTGCTCACATGGAACCAGGCTCAGGAGGAGCTGTGTGTGTGTGATAGAAAGGTGTTTTTATGTAAATGATCTCTTCTGCACTAAAATGAGATATTAGGGTTGCAAGTTGTGGAATGCATGGAAGGTTTGACCTGTGTGGAGTGTATGAAAAATGTGAGCACAAGAAGTCGTATGGGTTGGCAACACTGTCCACCCACTAATAAGCATACAATCTCTCCCTTGCCTCCCTTGCCTCCCTTGCCTCCATTACCCCCCCCCCCCCCTCTCCTGCACGGGAAAAGGGTAATAAGGTTAGAGGCGTGCGAACCGAATTATAGAAGTAATAAACTTACAGTGTCCAGGTTGATGAGAATGGAATGAATGAGCCGTGACCTAATTTGCAGGAAATAATTGTCTGCCATCTCAGAATAGAAATCGGCCCCGACCACCTAATAAAACGCACATCTCTTTCCCGGAAATTTAGTCAAATTGAGGTGGGTGTTGGAGTTTGACGTCCTTGCAACATCTAAGGTTGGTAAAGATTAAAGTGGGTGTTTATATGCAGCATGTGGCATACAAACTTACAGTAGTGACCTCACCGACAAAGCTCTAGTCACGTAAATTCATCACATGACGTTCCTTATAGCCATATAACGGGGTTGGTGCCCTAACAAATCAACTCTAGTCATGGAGTGTCGCCTATACCCATATAAGGGGCTTGGTGCCCTTACAAATCAACTCTAGTCATGAAGTGTCGCCTATACCCATATAAGGGGCTTAGTGCCCTTACAAATCAACTCTAGTCATGTGGTGTCGCCTATACCCATATAAGGGGCTTAGTGCCCTTACAAATCAACTCTAGTCATGGAGTCTCGCCTATACCCATATAAGGGGCTTGGTGCCCTTACAAATCAACTCTAGTCACACAGCGTCGCCTATACCATATAAGGGACTCAGTGCCTTACAAATCAACTCTATTCATGGAGTGTTGCCTATACCCATATAAGGGGCTGAGTGCCCTTACAAATCAACTCTAGCCATGGAGTGTCGCCTATACCCATATAAGGGGCTTGGTGCCCTTACAAATCAACTCTAGTCATGGAGTGTCGCCTATACCCATATAAGGGGCTTAGTGTCGTAACAAATCAACTCTAGTCATGGAGTGTCGCCTATACCCATATAAGGGGCGTAGTGCCCTTACAAATCAACTCTAGTCATGGAGTGTCGCCTATACCCATATAAGGGGCGTAGTGCCCTTACAAATCAACTCTAGTCATGGTGTGTCACCTATACCCATATAAGGGGCGTAGTGCCCTTACAAATCAACTCTAGTCATGGAGTGTCGGCTATACCCATATAAGGGGCTTAGTGCTTTAAAATCAACTCTAGACACGTGGTGTCGTCTATACCCATATAAAGGGCTCGGTGCCTTACAAATCAACTGTACTCACAAAGTGTTGCCTATACCCATATAACTTATAAGGGACTCAGTGCCCTTACAAATCAACTGTAGGCATGCAGTGTCACCTACACCATATCAGGGTTGCGGTTCCCCTACAAATTAATGCTAGTGACATGGGTGTCCCCATCTACCAATATAACTTATTATAAGGGTCTCCGCGCTTCACAAATGAAGTGTAGAGATGTGGTATCGCCTATACCCATATAAGGGGCTCAGTGCCCTTACAAATCAACTCTAGCCATGCAGTGTTCCGCATCCCCATATAAGGCGCTTGGTGCTGGGTGTCGAGGGGAAATGGAGGTAGGAGATGGGGGTGGGGGAGGGGTAGAGGGGGAGGGGGGTGGTGGGAGATGGGGGAGGGGGTGGAATAGAGCATAGCATTTGGTGAAAGTAATTAAATCTGGGTAATTGGGATCGTTAATCAATAGCCCGTCTAACGCATTAGGACGGCGCGTCCAAACTAGTAAAACCCGACTTTAGCTTCACGGCAAGCGGAGACATTCACTTAAATGGCCTGAGCTAGAATCCCCCCACCCCACACCCACACCCACACCCACCCCACACCCACCCCTCCAGTTGCCTCTCGCTAGACAGCTGCCGACATTTGGCGCATAATGCCGGGTCGGTTGCTATAGTTTAGGTGGTTGGCTGATGGAGTTTTACGTCTTAGCAACATCTAAGGTCATATCAGGTTGGATATCGACTTGTGACAGTGCATACTCATGGTGATGTTAAAGGCCACCAGCATCATGACCTGATATCCCACTCAGTCACATTATCCGGATACTGAGCAAACCAGTCCTTGCCCTATCCTAATAATGTTGAGCGCCAAGCTAGGAAGTGACAAGAATACATTTTTAAGTCATTGGCTTGACTCGACCAGGGTTTCAAACCCATAGGTACGAATCCCACGATCTACCAAAATTGGAGACAGACGCTCAACTCATTCGGCCATCCCGTCTCATCTGGATTAGGCAGCGTTCCACTTCTATTACTGGTTGCCCCTAACGATGTCGAAAGGCGTCACGTGATCTGTCACTGCCCTGACTGCCCCCCCTCCCCCCTCCCACCCCCTCCCATGTTTGTTGTGGAGTACAAAGTAACTTACCCCGTCCCACAACTGCCGGCGGTGTTAGTATGTGTGGTTCGCGTTACTCGTCTCCGCGGATGAGGATAGAAGACCAAAAGCTCTCTTCTACTGTGATTGTTTGTTTTGTTTGTTGTTGTTGTTTTACATCCTAGCAACATCTAAGGTCATATCAGGACGGGTACCGACTTGTGACAGTGTGCACTCATGGTGACTTTATAGTGCTGTCCCACTGGGAAACCAGGCCGCCGGCAACATGACCAGGTATCCCACTCAGTCACATTATCCTGACACTGAGCACACCAGTCCTTGCCCTGTCCTAATAATGCCGATCGCCTGGCTAGGAAGCATCAAGTATCAAATTGTTAAGTCATTGGTTTGACTCGACCAGGGTTCGAACACACAACCCCACAATCTACCAGCACGGGAGACGGACGCTCTAACTCATTCGGCCATCCCGTCTGGTCTTCTACTGTGAACTTGTGGAATGGTGGCCAAGGACAGGAGTTCATGGTGTCCTTCTATTTGCAAAGGCACAGCACGGTTTTAAACTGATCATATATCTCAAGCGAAATAAAAGCGTCAGCAGGGGAAAGATCGTCTCCTTCACCCACCAGACTCTCTGACTGCAGCTACACACATATATCCAATGTGCCACCACACATTCCAGGCATGAATTGGACTCAGAAGTCTTGACGAGTTCACAACAAATGAGGAGTTGCTGTCATCATCGCCAGCGATGGACAACCAATAAGGAGACTGTCCTGATGGTTGCTGAGGACTGACTGAAGCTGGCACTCGGCGTGCTTACAGTACTAGTGACCTATCACCCTCACCCCTTACCTTCTGTCCACACAGAATCTCATTACCTCTTTAGCCTGTCTATGAATCAGTGCCTACAGCCCATTGAACCGGAGTCCTTTGGTTGTTGCACTAAACTCAATTTAGATATATGAATTTTGGTAGCATCAGACAGAGTGTCTGGGGTCCTGCTCTAGAGTAGGTGTGTCTCAGTAGAGTGTCCTGCTTCCAGTGTGCCTGAAGCAGTCTTGCATAATTAATCTCAAAGTGAGGCTAGTGTGGTCAGAGGGCCATGGGGGTGCAGGTGACTGGGCATCCCACAGGCACCACCACAGCCTGGGAGGGTGACACCCCCCAGTATGGGTGGCTGTCACTCAACCCAGCTGCATGTGGTGTCTATGTGTATATGCAAATTAGGCTGGTGTGCTGGCCCATGGGTACTATGGTAACAGGTAGTTGCAGACAGTTACAAATATATAATTGTACTCTTTATGGATGCATAGAGGGAACATTTCAACAATCATGTACTGTCTCTTATATAGGAACATCTCTTCATTAATCTCAGGCATCATGTATGAACATCTATTTCACATAGCTTATATCATGTCATATTGTGAGTGGGGCACCATTGCTTTTAGATTACATAACCTTGTCCCCACTCTGTCGCCTAAGACTAATAATGTTCTCTGCCAATGACTTACAAAATTGATACGTGTCAGTTCCTAGCCTGGCACCTGGCATTAATAGGATAGGGCAAGGACTGGTTGGCTCAGTGTCAGGATAACGGTGACCGAATGGGATATCAAGTCATGATGCTGGCGGCCTGATCTCAGTGGAACAGCACTATAAAAGTCGCCATGAGTGTGCACTGTCACAAGTTGGTATCCGTCCTGATATGACCTTAGATGTTGCCAGGAGGTAAAACTCCAACAACCATCCACGTACGTCTCACCTGCACCCGCCCGCCCTCACCGCCGGCCGCCCTCACAGCCCGCCCGCCCTCACCACGTCCGTCTCACCTGCACCTCCGGGCGTCCGACGGTGTTAGTGTGTGTTGGTGTATGTTGGTGTGTGTTGGTGTGTGTTGGTGTGTGTTGGTGTGTGTTGGTGTGTGTTGGTGTGTGTTGGTGTGTGTTGGTGTGTGTTGGTGCGTGTTGGTGGGGACGTGTTGCGATCGGTGTGTTGGTGCATGTATTGGTTTGGGTACGTTGGGGGAGGGGATGTGTGCGTGAGTCTGTGTGTGGCTGTGTTGGTGTGTGTTAATGTGTGTGTGTGTGTGTGTGAGGTGAAGTGAATGAGGACTGGCGGTAAGGGAGGAGTTACATTGAGTTACACTGAGCTACACTGAGCTATATTGAGTTACAATGAGGTACACTGAGTTACACTGAGCTACACTGAGCTATATTGAGTTACGCTGAGTTATATTGAGTTACACTGAGCTACACTGTGTTACACTGAGCTATATTAAGTTATATTGAGTTACACAGAGCTACACTGAGTTATATTGAGTTACACTGAGCTACAGTGTGTTACACTGAGGTATATTGAGTTATATTGAGTTATATTGAGCTCTACTGAGCTACAATGAGTTATACTAAGTTAAATTTAGCTATATTTAGTTATAGCGAAAGGAGGAAGGCGAGAGGCGGGGGGCTGGAGGCTGGAGGCGTGGGGCGGGAGGCGGGAGGTGGGAGGCGGGAGGAGAGAGGCGGGTGGGCGTGGGAGTGGGAGAGTTGACAGAAGTGGTCAGACTACCTAACACGTGGAGATGCATGTGTTGGCTGAGCTGAGTGGTGTTGCTCCTCTAGGTCTGGTCGCGTGTGGCAGCTCTAAAACTGGCCCAGGGCTCAATTTTATAGTGTCACATCTCGCCGCAATCAGAGCATGCGCAGCACGGTCGCCACCAGAGAGGTCGGCCTCGATATCACACCCACATTACCTCCTCCCTCCCCCCCCCCCGCTCCCCCTCTACCCGCCCCTCCTCCACGCTCCCCCTCTACCGTCCCTTCCGCCCCACTAGCCCTCATGCCCCTCTCCCTCCTACTGCCCTCCCCCTTCTACCCACAATCCGCCCCCTCCTCCCCTCCTCATCTACCCAGTCCCTTGCCCTCCACCAACCCGTCCCCTCCCTCTATCCTTCTACCGCCCCCCTCCCCTACCCCCACTACCCGTCCCCTCCTCCCCTCCCATTCTACCCGTCCCTCTCCCCCCCCACCACTTCCTCCCCCTGCGCCTCCGCCCTCCCCTTCTCCTTCCCATTAACCCTCTTCCCCCTACCCGTCCCTCTACCTCTCCCTCTCCACCTCCCCTCTTTCCCCTCTCCTCTCCCTCCCATTACCCGCCCCCTTCTCCTCCCCCTCTCCTTCCCATTAACCATCCTCCCCCTCTTACCCCTCTATCCGTCCCTCCTCCCACTCCCCTCTTTCCCCTCCCCTCTCCCCCCCCTCTACCCCTCCCACACAACCTGCAGTGTCCGGCCAAGCTGCGTCTTTACACAACACGATGCCCCACGGGACGCCCCAAAGCGCAGCAACAATCCGCCACCATCAGCGCCGGTCACGTGGTCTGAGGGAGGGTCACGTGATCCATAGCCGGTCACGTGACCTATGGTCGGGTAGAGCCGCGCTCGGCGTGCCGTGACTCAAATTCCGCAAGAGGCACTTGTGAACTTCCTGCAATGTTCTCTCGCCCCCCCCCCCCCTCTCAAGCCCCCTCTCCCTCAGCCCTCCCCCCGGGGGACACCTCCCAGGGACCCCCGGGCTCTCCTCCCCGGAGGCACCTCCCGGGGACCACCGGGCTCTCCCCTCCCTCTCAAACTGTAGTAAAGCAGATTATAATGATCATTCTAATATATTTCTTTGAAAATCATGGCAGAAATTCAAAACGGACAATGCAACTTTAACAATACTGATACTGGATAATAATAATAATAATAATAATAATAATAACAACAAAAACAATAATAGTGGTGGTTGTTGGTTGGTGGGGTTTTTCGTCCTGGCAATATCTAGTGGTGGTGATGATAATGGTGGTGATGATGATGGCGCTGACAACGCTGATTATGTAAATTACCATTATTATCATCGTCATCATCAATAGGAATCGAAATTATAATTTAATCAATTCCCACCTTAAAGCTGCATAGTCCGATGAAGCATCAAATTTTCAAAACCAAAACAATTATCTAGATTTGATTCTACATATCTAACTTAGATACTGATGCACATATTAAACATTTGTTGCCACGTAGGAAGGGAACACTGAAGTAATTTAATATAACCTGTTACTGCTAAAGTCTATGTTGTCAGAGTTTTGGTGTGCTTGCCAAAACTAATTTGACATGTTTGCACTTCAAATATCTCAAAAGTCAGCCATTGAAAACTAAAGTAAGGTAGATTATAACAATCATTTCAATATATTTATCTCAGAAAAATGACAGAAACTCAAAACCATCGGACTATGCAACTTTAACTAAACCAGCGTTTGTAAACTGGAATCCATCTTCGTCAAGTTGGAAGCTGAATCAATCTAGGTCAGACAATTAGAATGGCGGCGATGCTCACCCACACCTATCAGCCATCAATCTGCCGCTGCAGCTGACACCTACAGCCAGGTTCTTTGTGCTATCCCATAATATAAATGATCCATGCCATTACCGGAAAAATTGTCATCGCAAGAAAACCAGCGCCCAAAGCTAGAGAGAGAGGCAGAGAGAGAAAGAGGGAGAGATAGTGCTATAGACAGAGATAGAGACAGACCGAGAAAAACAGACATATAGAGATAGATAGAAATATAGGCAGAGATAGAGACAGACCGAGAAAGACAGCCAGCTAGAGATAGATAGAGATATAGGCAGAGATAGAGACAGACCGAGGAAGACAGACAGATAGAGATATATAGAGATAGATAGAGATATAGACAGATATAGAGACAGACCGAGAAAGACAGACAGGTAGAGATATATAGAGATAGATAGAGATATAGACAGATATAGAGACAGACCGAGAAAGACAGACAGGTAGAGATATATAGAGATAGATAGAGATATAGACAGATATAGAGACAGACCGAGAAAGACAGACATATAGAGATATATAGAGAAATAGACAGAGATAGAGACAGACCGAGAAAGCCAGACAGCTAGACATAGATAGAGATTGATATACATATAGAAAGAGATAGAGACAGACCGAGAAAGACAGCTAGATAGAGATAGATAGAGATAGAGACAGAGATAGAGACATACCGAGAAAGACAGCCAGCTAGAGATAGATAGAGATATAGACAGAGATAGAGACAACCCGAGAAAGATGACAGATAGAGATAGATAAAGATATAGACAGAGATAGAGACAGACCGAGAAAGACAGACAGATGGAGATATATAGAGATAGATAGAGATATAGGCAGAGATAGAGACATACCGAGAAAGACAGACACATAGAGATAGATAGAGATATAAACAGACATAGAGACAGACCGAGAAAGACAGACAGATAGAGATAGATGTATAGGCAGAGATAAAGACAGAGCGAGAAAGATTGACAGATAGAGATATATAGAGATAGAGATACCGAGAAAGACAGACAGAGATAGAGAGACCGAGAAAGACAGACAGATATAGAAGGATAGAGATAACTAGAGCGATATAGACAACAATAGAGAGATAGAGAGACCAAGAAAGACAGGGAGACATATAGAAAAGAGAGATATTGACATAGATAGAGACATAGAGAAAGACAGAGGTAGAGAGATAGAGACAGAGAGATAAATAGAAATGGAGAGGGAGACACAGATAGAGCGAGATAGAGAGACAGAAAGACAGAGAGCTAGAAAGAGACATACAGATAGAAATACTGACAGAGAGAGACAAGAGAAATAGTGAGATAGAGAGACATAAAGACAGAGAGAGACAGAAATAGTGAGACAGAGAGAGATGGACAGCGACAGAGAGGGAGATAGCGAGAGTAAGATAGAATGGGGGAAAACCCAACCAAGCTCCAACCTACACTGACAGGTACGCACATTTACAACAACGCTACAAAAGGTGAAAAGAAAACAAACAAAAGCATTAATCCAACTCCTCCCTTTTAACCTAGCTGACACTTAATCAACATGTCTTTAGGCCCGGTCACATAGACGGTAGTGGACGTAGTTGAACGTAGTGGAGGCTAACCTACGTCCCCTATATATATAGCGTACTCTAGCGTACTTCTTAATGTACTCTAGCGTACTCTAGCATACTTTGATCCACACAAAACCTTGGCCGTTCTGCCGTGGTCACATAACCGTCAGTGGACGTAGTTGAACGTAGTGGAAGGTATGTAGTTCAACGTAGTTCAACGTAGTTGAATGTAGTTGGACGTACCGGGATCCGCACCGTAACGTACCAGTATCCATACCATAACGTATTTATCTGTACCATTAGGTGGGTCATCAACAAAAACCTGCCATACCTTAACGTATTTGAACGTAGTGACAGCACGTTTCACCCATGTTATTCTATCTACGTTGAACTACGTCCAGTAACGTGTATGTGACCGGGGCATATGTGTTCTGAGCAGTAGTACCGAACGACAAATGCGCTGTAATTAAAGGAATATAAAAGAGAAGAAAGGAGAAAAAGGTATGAATTTTGTTTCCAGAAGTAAAGGAGAAAAGTTCATCTGGATATAACCAGACAGTTGGCATTCTACTAATCGGGATTAGCCCTCAAATTTAGTCGGGCATAGTCGGTAGCTTTTATCTAATCGGGATTAGACTAAATCTAATCGGGCATAGTCGCAAATCTAGTCAGGATTAGTCGGCAAATCGACTCGGGCTTAATCGGCAAATCTAATCGGGATTAGTCGGCAAATCTAATCGGGATTAGTCGGCAAATCTAATCAGGATTAGTCGGCAAATCTAATCGGGATTAGTCGGCAAATCTAATCGGGATTAGTCGGCAAATCTAATCGGGATTAGTCGGCAAATCTAATCGGGATTAGTCGGCAAATCTAATCGGGATTAGTCGGCAAATCTAATCGGGATTAGTCGGCAAAGCTAATAGGGATTAGTTGGCAAATCTAATCAGGATTATTCGGCCAATCCATGTAGAGCTGGAGCAGCAAGCGACAACAAATACTTAATGAGTGCATGAGTATCTAACTCTGACATGTCGAATCAAAGCTAGGTAAGCGTTTTAGCTTAGAAAATGTGCTGCTTCCATCAGACTCAGCAGCTTGAACCAGCAATGGTGAGTGGGATGGCGAGACCGAGAGACGAGTCCTGAAGGTGATGGTGGACATAGCCGGGCCAGGATGGACACATGCCGCTTGTGCCAGTTCCAGTTCCAGTAACTATCCCCATATATCAACACCGGACGGCATGCTTGTCCTGTCTGAAGGGCATGTGGGCGATAAACCAAGCGTGAGGATGTTTGGGTAGACTATGAATCAACCTGGTGTCCCTGAACACCTATATATGGGTATAGTATATCGACACACGCGTGGCCCAAGGAGACAGACAGAAGCCGTAGGACGTTACATCCATCTTAACACTGCAATGTCTGATGGAAGCAGCAAATGTTCTAAACCAAAACGCTTACATAGATTTGATCCGACATAGTCAACTTAGAGTTAGATACTGATGCACTCATTAAGAATGTGTTGCAGTATGGTGCTCCGGTGCTCCATGTCTGCATTCAAAAGTAGGTGCATGCGAAACAAATGTATTTTGATGTGTGCAGCAATTTCTTTAATTCTTTTTTATTGACAACGTATTTATTCTTCCCATAACGTATAATCTCCTTCGAGGGTGCTTGTTTTCAATGCTGGACAGCTGTGACACTGGTCTGGTCTGGTCCCGCACCCAGGAGCATTTACCTGTTCTTGCTCGGGGGCAGCCTTCTGCGGCTTTGGGTGTTAGTAGTCTCTATGTTAGTTTTTTTTAGCATGTTTCCACAGTTTTTGTCTAACCTGTATATGATAACCTACTATGTACATCTGGATGACATACAGGCCTGCGGGAGAGAACCCTGTCCCATTAATGATTTGCTACAGCATCCTTTCACACAAGACCTGTCCTTAGATAGTGCACCAGTGTGCCAGAACACACCCGGGCCCTTCAGGAATATTAATTGTGCATGGTGTCTTTAAAATATCTCCATACTAAATTCTTTAAAATAAAAGCCAATTCAATTCACATTAAAGTAAAGGGTGATGATTAACCTAACCTATTGACAGTTTCACGTGTAAGATGTCGTGGGATCAAACAAACCCTGACTGAGTCAAACCAATGACTTACAAAATTGATACTCGGCATTACTAGTATAGGTCAGGGACTGTTTAGCTTAGTGTCAATATAATGTGAGTGAGTAGGAAATTAGGGCATGGTGTCAGCGGTCTGGTCTCCCAGTGAGGCAGCACTATAAACCCGCCATGAGTGCGCACTGTCACAAGTCGATACCCCTCTTGAACTTAAATCCATCAGATTATCAGACCCCCCCCGCCCGGCTCGCCCCACACATATCTACATAGAGCATTTGCGATAGGAACCTTACCCAGACAGACAGACAGACAGACATATGAGCCTGTCTCAAAAGGTGATAACTAATTTGTTTTTGTCCATTGTAACGATTGACACAAAACAGCACAGAAACGGTTTCACTGAAAACACAAGGACATTTGCTTCAAATCAATATGTATTCTATTGGGATTATGAAACACCATGTAAAAAGTAAATCAGTTTATCCTGAGCAAATGCATAAGCATATAATATGTTGATCGTTACAATGGACAAAGTTTTGTCCCATATTACTTCTCACCTTTTGAGACAGTCTCATATATAGCTCGACAGTAAGAACCCCACCTCCCCACCCCCCATCTTTATTTAATTACCCATCATGCAAT
Organism: Branchipolynoe longqiensis; assembly: GCA_030323885.1. NCBI lineage: Eukaryota > Metazoa > Annelida > Polychaeta > Phyllodocida > Polynoidae > Branchipolynoe > Branchipolynoe longqiensis. The sequence goes on along the minus strand of CM059186.1, from coordinate 171,459,027 downwards.
GCGCTAGACGACACTGGCTGCCACAGTTTAAAGTTACACATTCCGATGGTTTCGAGTTTCTGTCATTTTTCTGCGATAAATATATTCAATGGATTGTTATGATCTACATTACTTTTATTTTAAAAGGCTATCTTTTGAGATATTTAAAGTGTAAATTAGTTTTTGCAAGCACGCCAAAGCTCTGACACCATAGGCGTCTGCAGTAACGGGTTCTGTTACGTCGACTCAGCGTTCCCTTCTATGTGGCGACAAATGCTTAAAGCTGCCTAGTCTGATGAAGCATCAAATATTCGAAACCAAAAACAATCATCCAGATTTGATTCTATATATCTAACTCAGATATTGGTGCACTTATTAAACATTTGTCACCACATAGAATGGGATACGGAGGCATTTTTATTAATAGAACCAGTTACTGCATAAGGCTATGACGTCAGAGTTTTGCCATCCTTGCCAAAACTAATTGTACATTTTCACACTCCAAATATCTCATAAGTTAGCCATTTAATATCAGTTACTTCAAGTTGATGCGCGAGAAGGAAGAACAGAGGCGGAGGTGGGAAAACTGAGGCGTTTATTGTGACGCCTCGGGCAACATACAGAGAAACAGTGAACATAACAATAAATGACAAAGTAAGGTACAAACAGGGTAACTGAGGAGGTAAACAGGCTGAGGAGGCACAGAGCAATACAGGGGGCTCATGAGGAGCAGGGGGCTCGCGAGGAGCAAGAGTCAGGGGCTCATGAGGAGCAGAGGATAAATAGTGAGGGGCTCATAAGGAGCAGTGTCAGAGTTGGTAGAGGGGGGGCCGAGGAGCCCTCCGCCAAAGAGTAAGGAGAGGGCTCGAGGCACGCCCGAGGCGGGGGCGCGGGGCGCCCGAGGCGGGGCCCGGAGAGGCAGGCCTGGATGAGAGGAGGGTCCGGGGTCTAGGTGGAGGGGGAGCGGGCGGCCAAAAAAAAAGGGTAGGCCCGCTCCTGAGGGCTGGGGGAGGAGGTCCGGTGAGGGTCGAGCAGGGGGGCAGCGAACTCCTCAGGGCTGGGCTGGGTGGGAATGGGGGTCGGGTCGGGCGGCTTCATGAAGGCGGTGTCGTGAAGGTCGGTGCCGTGTAGGTCGGTGGCTGGGCTGTCTGGGGGGGGGTCTCCCGTGAGGCTGGGCTGAGTCGTCTGAGGTGTGAGGTGCGAGGTGGTGATCCTCGGCTTCGTCTGGGCGGCGTTTCGATCGGTGTTGCTGGGGGACCGTCGGTGGGCGTTGCGGAGCTGTCGGGAATGGTCGGGGTGAGGCGCCGGGCTATGCCCCCCGGGCCAGCCGGGGGGAGGCCGGCGGATCAAAAATCCGCCGAGGTGGCGGGGGTCTGGCGCTCACGGGCTTGCTTGGTGCGGCATGCGGCCTCGCTGTGCAATGTTAGTATGCGCCGGACGTTGGCGCAATACGCACAGACGTGCCGGTGCCTGTTTCCCACCTCGCCGTGAGCCTCTCCGAGGGGTGCCCGATCGCACGAGGTGGGATCGCGGTTCCAAGCGGAGCAGGGGGCCCCGTGAGCGTGCCTATCGTAGGCGGTGCGGGTGTCGACCTGCTGCCGGGGGAGGTGTGCGCCTCGGGCCCCCTCGTCGCCTCGGGGAGCTGGTGTTGCCGGGGTGGTAGGCGTGGTGAGGGAGTCGAGCCTGACCGCGTTGAGGGCGACAGGGTCATGCCAGCCCTGGGGGAGCCTTCCGTCCGCGATCCAGGAAAATATGGTCTCTGAGTACTGGCGGACGGTCGGCCAGGGGTGGATGAGGATGTCCCTCATGACGGTGAGGTGGTGGTGGTGTAGGCCCTGGAGGGAGTGGGCCGGGAAGGAGGGATGGTTAACCAAGGTGAGGAGGGCGAGGCTATACTCGTCCCTGGTCGCCTCCCCGAGTTTTACCGCCTTGCGCCCCGGCCCCCTTTCCACGAGGTCGCAGGGGAAGACGTAGTCAGCGGGAATACCTCGGCGGCGTACGGTGTGTTGCGCCTCGGCGGATGCGAGGATGTCCCGGACTGCGTCGGCCGCGGATGTTGGGGTGTGCTCCGCGGGATCCTGACGGTAGGCGACCGACGGTGTCGAGCTGGCGTGGACGCGGCTGTACAGCTCGTACTGCGGGTGCAGGCCTCCGGGCTGAGTCGCGTGAGGTGGAGGCGGCGGCCGGCTCCCGGCTGCGGCGTGCGCCCGAGATGCCGGGACGGGCGGCAGGCTGTAGGCGGGCTCCTGCCGCGGCGCGGGTGCAGGCAGGTCCGAGGCTCCTCGGGCGATCCCCGTCTCAACGGCCTGGACGCGGCTGGTGAGGCGGGTGATGGCCTGGATGAGGAGGGCGATCTCGCTGCTGGCGTGGCCCGAGGGTGCTGCGGGCGAGGTGGGGGCCGTGGAGGGGAGGGATCCCCCCGGGGAGCCCGAGGAGGGCCCCGGCGTAGCCATGCCGGAGATCTTGGAGGTTTTCCGGCTCTTTCCCTTTCCGCGCCCGGGCATGATGAATATCGGCAGAGGAGCAGCGATCCGAGGAGGAGTAGAGCCGGGCAGGAGAGCCAAAGAAGAAGAAGGGGCAGAGAGCTGGAAGGCGGCTGGAGGCTGAGTGCCTGAGGGAGGCCGGCGGGCGGCCTTATAAGGGGGGAAGTGAGCAGAGGCAGGAGGGGGGTGAGTCGCTCAGGGCCGGGGGGAGGTGAGCAGTGGCGGGGGTGAGTCGCTCAGGGGCGGGGGGAGGTGAGCAGTGGCAGGAGGGGGGGGTGAGTCGCTCAGGGCCGGGTGAGTCGCTCTCCCTCCCCTCGCATCAAACGAAATGCTTCGCATTACGACCAAAGTAAGGCAGATCATAACAATCAATTCAATTTATTTATCATAGAAAAATGGCAGAAATTCCAAACCATCGGACTATGCAGCTTTAATAAGTGCATCAGTATCTACGTTAGATATGTAGAATCAAATCTAGATCATTATTTTTGTTTTGGAAATTTGATGTTTTTTATCGGACTATGCAGCTTTAATAGGCAGCATCAACTTAGACTGCGTCCCTCACTGACACGGTAACTAGGCAACGGTAACTAGACAACGGTAACTAGGCAACGGGAATCGCCTTCTATTTCTATTCCCGGTGATTACAATCCTTACGGACGCTCGGCGGGAGCAGTTAACCATTTCCCCCAGGTTTATTCGCATGCCACCCAGAAGGTGATTCTCATGAAGACTCACCTTATATTAATTACAATTAAACACACAACAAGAGTCCATGAAAGCCAAGGTCAAGCGGTGGCAGAAGCCACAAAGAAAATAAAGTTCTCTGACCTTAATATATATATAAAAAAAAGAAGAATTATTTGTTAAATAATAATATCGTCATCATCATCATGCTGCCGGTCACGATGTGACAAAGACTGCTTTCATTACTTGACTGTCGCTCTCCAATTTCATGAAAGCTGCCTGCAAAAGTGTTGAAGTTCTGCTGGCTTTTGCAAGTTACCAGCGGCACTCGCTCAGGGAGCAAATAGAGGTTTCACACTGGCAAGAACATGTCGAGACAGGCCATGTGTTAAAGAATAATGGGGGAAGGGGAAGTGTTAAAGAATAATATCGACTATTACCATATTCTCGCGGGTTAAAGCCCTGCGCGTTTAAATTGGCAAATTACTGAAGTATGGGTGGGGGGTGGGTGTTTACCCACACATGGGCATTTAATGGGTGGGCGTTTACAAAATATTGGCCAAGTCTGACGTGGGCGTTAACCCACACAAGGGTCTTAACCCGCGAGAATACGATACTCCCCAAAATATAGGCCAGTTACCACCAATAATTGTGACCACCAACTGATCATTCAAAGTGACATTTCAGCAATATTTGTTGTCCTCACCTCAAAATTGCGTGGGAAATTAAATTGATGGAAGGTACATGACATATATACAGGATTTAATCTGTGGCGAATTGTACTAACAGATTAACTTCATATTCGCCACGTGTATTATTAGCACAAAGTTACCCGAACATTTACACTGAAAATATCAAATGTCGTCCCTTTTATCTCACAATTCTGTTGGGTAACAGCGCTATTCGTTCTTTTCTTTGTAGCGAACTGCTGTTTATTTTAGACGACATTATGTATGAGGATGAATGCAATATAATATGGCTGATAGACCAGTGCCTCGGCACTGAATAAAAATGATCATTTACCAGAACTATATATGTTATGCGAATATAAATACGATAGGAGTCTGCACTGATCTCTCAGTTAAGGAGTCACATAGAGAGGAAGCGTGGAAAGGGTGATTGTAACAGGGAGGCTAGTTAGTGTAATGGCTAGCATCCTAGCCTCGGAATTGCAAGAGGCATGGATTTGAATCCTGCGCTAGGTGCAATATTTCCAATTTTCATCAACCCCCCCATGACATTGGTTGCCATGACCAGGATCCCATACCAACTAAGCCCATCCTGTGTATATAATGTAAGGGCATTGCCTGATATAGTGATATAGTGATATAGTGATTGGTAGACAGGAAGTGTGAACACTTATTTGTCTCTCATTTTTGCTTGAGTGCAAGTAATTAGCAACACAAGGAATAAATTAGTAGCATGTGGTGAATAAGTGGTCAAATTTCCCTGTATCATCAGCCCATACTTTTTCTAATCGGTTCTTGAATGAATTTATTGAGCCGGTGTGGCAGTAAATCGCAAACCCCTGGAAATTGCACACCCCGGGGTTTGCGATTTACTAGGAAATCACAAACCCCCCCTGGAAATCGCAAACCCCCGTGTGTTTTGGCACCGATTCGGGCCAAATCTATTCAGTGCGACCATATTTAACAGAATTATATACTGAAATCGTCAAATTTCATTAAATTAACCCTAAATTCGAAGCGTTATTAAGGCTACCGCCGCATTGGCGGCGATATTAATCGCCGAACGTAATGTAAACAAATCGCCGCCGCATCGAAGATGGTACATACACAAACCGTCAGGTGGCAGCACCACCAGTGGATACCCACACCTAGTAGTAGTATAGACACAAGCGGCGGCGGCGATTTGTTTACTTTACGTCCGAATGCGGGGTTTGCGATCTCCAGGGGGGATATGCGATTTCCTAGGAAATCGCAAACCCCCCGCCCATATATGGCATGGGGGTTTGCGATTTCCTAGGAAATCACAAGTGGGGGTTTGCGATTTACAGGGTTTGCGATTTCCTGCTACACCGGCATCTATAACATTTTGTGGGAGACTATTCCATATATTTATGATCCTGTTTGAGAAACTGTGTTGCCTTAATTTTGAAACGGCTCTGGGTTTTACTAGTTTGAGAGTATGGCCCCGGCTGCCTTCTCTTTTATTCAAGGTGAAAAATTGGTTCATATCTATTTTATCAAAACCTTTCATAATTTTATTCATGTAATTGAAGCGTTAAACGACTAATGGGCGTAAACCATTTAAAGTAATTAGGAAAGAGATAGATAATGGATTCGGTTCTGTACATTTATACTAGCATACTATATTATATATTACATTCCATAAAAGCCGATGTCAAGCGGTGGCAGAAGCCACAGGGAAAATAAAGTTCTTTGACCTTAATATGTTAAAAAAAATATATAAAAAAAGATTATCTGTTAAAGAATGATGTCGACTATTACCATATTCACGCGGGTTAACGCCCTGGTTTACAATTCGGAAGTTGAAGTTAATAAATGTATTTATGTGTATTATAATGGATTATAATAATATAAAGAACGAAGCAGAATCCAAGGTTAATTATTGTTATTATTGTATTATTCATCGTTTCATATTATTCTGAGTCGCGCGCCCACCTTGTTCGGCGCGCGTGTATGGGGCGCTACCTGTGTCGCGCGGAAAACTAACTAAGAAACGGGATCACTCCGACGAATTTTTCCTTGGGCAAGGTCGTGTCTGGCTGATGCTGAATATCTGCCATACTGGACATGCCGTATTGTGACTCGTGCGGTTCTTCACACAGAGTTGAAAGGAGTTGCAAAAAGAAGAAAGGAAGGAGAAAAGGGAAAAAGTTTCAGTTGGGGAGAGTGACACGGGGAATGGCAGCCACAGAAGTAGCCGAAATGTCGAACACAGATTCTCGAGATAATTCGCCAGAGTTAACAGCAAAAATGGCTTCACTAACATTGGAGGAAGAAGAGAAAGCAGTGTTAAAAGAAATTAATGATATGGCATTAGAAGAACGAGTAGCTGAGCTGAAGGACCGACGGGACGAAATGAAGAGACGATGTGAGGGATGGCACCAGGGCTACAACGACAGTCCAGGTCGCACAACGGCGGCCATAATGGACTACAGGAGGATGACCGGTGCCGCCGGTGGCCCTAGGACGGCAGCCATTGACGAACACTCAGAGTACAGGATAGCAAAGACGTGACATAGGTCAAGAATCCGAAGGCGGAGACGAACTCCGTCTGACTCCAGAAGCAGAAGCAGCAGTAGTACCAGGAGGCACAGAAGTAAGTGGAGTCTACGATGTCATGCTGTACTAGGTAAAGAAGTCAGAAAATTAAATTGCTACGAACTTATCACAGCTTCCATTCGCTGGTGCTTAGACATACAAGCCTTAACAGTTAAAGATTTTCGTGCTTTTCTTGAACATATTTGCATAATATGCGCACCATGTAATTATATGCATATATATATATATAAATATATATATATATATATAAAGAAATTATATATATATATATATATACATATATTCATACATACATAACATATTTTGACTCCTCATTCCGAGCTATAAACACAGTCCGATTAAAAAAAAAAAATCCAGTCTTCAGCGAATCCTACGGGTGGCAGGGTTTGAGAGACGGAGTGAGGGAGTGAGTGGAGGGAGTCAACGAGGGAGAGTGGAATAGAGAGAGAGGGCTAGCACCAGTTATCAGTGAGGCGGCTGGCCCCGGGAGGAGTCCATATATGAATCCAATTCAAGAATGGCTTAGCAGGCAGAGCCTCGAGGGTGTTAGTGCCTTACACTCGGGAGCTGCTCGGAGCTGCTCTGTGGGTACACTCAGGGAATAGGGAGCGGCGCCGCAAGTGTTGCTCAACCACTCTCCATTCAACATACTTTAACGGGGTCAGTGAACTCACAGAAAATGTGGGTGGAGAGGGGAGGGGAGGGTGGAGGAGGGGAGGGTAGGGGAGGGTAAGCGAGCGGAGCGGAGCGAAGGAGAGCTGAGGAGGAGGGGGGGAGTGAGAGAGGGGGGGGGGAGGGGAGCGGAGGGGAGGGGAGAGGAAAGGAGAGGAGAGGAGAGGAGAGGAGAGGAGAGGAGAGGAGAGGAGGAGAAGAAAGGAAGGAGAGGAGGAGATAGGAGAGGAGAGGAGTGGAGAGGAGAGGAGCGGAGAGCAGAGCAGAGCAGAGCAGAGCAGAGCAGAGCAGAGCAGAGCAGAGCAGAGCAGAGCAGCGGAGAGGAGAGGGGAGGAGAGGAGCGGAGATGAGAGTTGGGGGGGAGGGGGGAGATGGGAGAGGAGAGAGGAGGGGAGGGGAGAGGAGAGGAGAGGAGGGAGGGGGGGGGGGGAAGGATGATGAGGGGAGGGGGCAGGCTGGAGTTTGTAGCAGGCGGTGATGCTATCATGGCGGCATTATTAAAGCCTCCCCGCCCTCCAATGTTGAGGCAGTAGTTGGGCTGGAGGTGGGGTTGTTGTGTTGGTGGAGGGTGGGGTGGTTGGTTTGTGGGTTTGTGGGGGTGTTGACTTCATTTGTAGGTCGGTGGGAGTAGGTGGGGACGGCTCATTTGTAGATTGGGGTGTGGCTTTATTTGCTGGTTAACCGTGTGGGGCGCAGCTGACCTTGATTGACCCTGGCTGACCTTGACAGCATTGTGCAGGCGGCGTCTGTAGTGTCGGCGTTACGTGATGGCATTGTTAACTACCGCAGACAGCTCAGCGTGTCTCGGCGATGGAGAGTGTGTCCCATTACCAGCACCATCCAGGCCGGGTGTCTAATGGGGGCTGGGGGTGAGGGGAGGGGGGGATGGGGAGGGGGAGTGGAGAGGAGGGGGGTGAGGGGGGGAGGGGGGAGTGAAGGGGAGGGAGGGGGAATGAGAAGGGGGAAGGGGAGGGGGGAGGGAGGGAGGGGAATGGGAGGTGGAGTGGAGGGATGGGGAGGAGTGGAGAGGAGATGAGGGAGGGGGAGAGGGAGGGGGGGGAGGAGAGGGAGGAGAGGAGGGGATAGGGAGTGGAGGGGAGGGGGAAGTAGGGGGAGTGGAGGGGAGGGGGGGGGAGGGGAGGGAGGGGGGGAGAGGGGGAGGGGGGGGGAGGGGGGAGGGGGGAGTGGTAAGGGAGGGGGAGGGAGGGAGTGGAGGGGAGGGGAGGGGAGGGGAGGGGAGGGGGGAGGGGAAGGGAGGGGGGCGGGGAAGGGGCGGGGGAGCGGAAGGGGGAGCGAGGGGGAGGGAGATGGAGAGGGGGAGGTTGTGATGTTTCAGTTCCCCTTTGACTCCTCACTCCTCGTTCCCCAGCAACTGTTCAATGACTCTTATGGAATGTCAGCTCCACTCACCCCCATACCAGCATATGTATGATCACGTGTTTCTTGTAGTAAAGAGTCACCCGACCGATGTTGATGTGAAACAGCACAAAGGTCACCAAACAAATATTGGTGCAATGGTATCTAGACACGGGGAATTTGGATATGAATATGTCTGCATGAATGTATGTTTGTATCCATGTACGTATGTATTCATGCATGCATGCATGCATGTATGTATGTATGTATGTATGTATGTATGTATCTATGTATGTATGTATATATGTATGTATGTATGTATGCAATGTGTTTGTATGTATGCATGCGATATGCATACATACATACATACATACATACATACAATATGAATGCATATGTATGTATGCACTATGTATAATGTATGTATGCAATATGAATGCATGTATGTATGCAATATGTATCATGTATGTATGTTTAATGTATGTATGCAATATGTATAATGTATGTCTGCAATATGCATACATGTATGTATGCAATATGTATAATGTAGGTATGTATGTATGTACGTACGCATGAGTGTAGGTGATTGGACGATGTAAAGGTAGGTTTGGGGGGGGGGGGGTGGTGTTTACTCATATCAAAGAGCATGCGCATTGACCTCTGATAGTGATTCACCTTGTACTGCCATCCAATCCGTGACCTTGTCGCCCAGGGGTCAAAGACCCACGCAACCACTCACAAGTCCGCCAGGAGGCTGCGCGGCCGTGTCACGTGACCACCGAGGTCATGTGACGGCCGCATCCCCACGACAGATAACAGCGGCAATGCATTAAGCGTGGAGCCGCGATGAGTTGCTCCTGTCACGTGATCCCACTCCCTCCCCAGTCACATCACCATCACGTGACTGGAGGATCGAGCGTCAGACACCGCAGAACTCCATGCTATATGGGGCGACGGGAGGGGGGGGCGAGGGGGGAGGGGTGGAGGGGGGATGGGGGGGGGCGAGGGAGGGGCGCGAGGGAGGGGGAATGGGAGGGGGGGGGGGAGCGGAGGGGGGTTAGGACAGGGAGTGGGACGGGAGGGGGAGTGTGATGGGGAGTGGGAGTGGAGGTGGATGGGGGAGTGGATGTGGGACGGGGAGTTGAGGAGGGGTGAGTGGGACTGGGAGGAGGGAGGGGGAGGGGAGGAAGGCACTGGGAAGGGAGGAGGAAGGGTGGAGGAAGGGGGGTGTAGGGTTGCGTGTTCGAGTCTGTGGCTATGTAGGTAGGCTAAGGTGAAAAACAATTCAGACGAAGAGAAAGAGAAAGTAAAGCAAAGTAAGAGTGTGAGCAGAGAGTGTCCAAACCTCTCTGGTTTATTATATATGGTACATGGGTACATTGTAGAGTATCACCCCACCCTTTTCCCCCAATGGGAAACAAGTATTCTTGGCCCTGCCAATAGGGATCAAGCATTCCTGGTCCCCATGGCTACCAGTGGTCTGCCAAGCTGTGTGGCCCCCTCTGGCCACTACCAGCCTTGAACCTTGACCCTGAGTGTGGTGATCCTACCCAGCAGAGGGGGAGGGGGTAGGCCCTGAGTGCCCCTTACACACAGCCCTGCCAGCACCACTATGTCTATTTACATTCCACTCAAGCACCACCAGCACTTACATATATATAGATTAGTTAGACGAATCTTACCTGGGTATAGATGATGGATAACTATTGTTTTACCGAGGTAGAAGCCTCGGTTAGACGTGGGCGAGGGAGAAGGAAGCACATCCGGGTCCAGCAATCTTTACCTACTAATTCAGGATAAAAATGATTCTAAAAAACAACCTAAGGTCAAGTGACCTCATGCTAAATTGAGTGATTGACTAGACGTGGCAGGGCGTGGTGGGTGGGCCCTCGCCCACGTCTAACCGAGGCTTCTACCTCGGTAAAACAATAGTTATCCATCATCTATACCCAGGTAAGATTCGTCTAACTAATCTATTTTACCTCGGTATGCCGCCTCTGGCTAGCCGTAGGCTAGGGAGACCTTTACGTAAAATAATTTTTATCCTGATATTCTTGTTTTGTTATTATTCTTTAGTGATTATGTCTTATGTATGCAACAATGGAAAAGCGATTTGTATGGCAAAAAAGGGGAAAAACCAATGTTTTTCTTACCTCTCTCTTTCAGTTGGTGAGTAGCCTGTGCGCTATAGGCTGAGGCTTCTCTAGTCGTTTGTGGTAATGTCTAGCAAACGAAGTAGCGGTTTTCCATCCCGCGTGAGCTAGGATCCGTTTAACGGAGATGCCTAGCAATCTTGCCTTGGACACCATTGCACCACGTGTAGAGTGCGATGAGTACCTGTCTGTATTTACTCCCGCCAGTTTTAACACATTCATTGTCCATCGGGCGAGGGTATCCCTGGAAATGGCCTTGTGTGGCTTAATAAAGCTGACCAATAGCTGTCTTGAGTTTCTTATTAATCTTGTCTTGGATATATAATTTCGTATCGCAGATACGACACATAACTTGCGATCCTGAGTGAAACTGGACACCCCTATCGTAGAAAGGGGGTCACCTAATCGGTTTGATTTTAATAAAGTTGATAAATCAAACGTGGCCTCTTTACTGTCAATTTCTAGACCATTCAGCGACAGGGCAACTATAGTTTGGCCTCTGTGTCCAGTGACCAGGAGAAGCAAAACTGCGACTTTGAAACCTAAAAGTTTAACGTCCAGAAACTTATTTTCTGGCCATTTCTTGAAGAGGTTGAACACTAGAGAAACATCCCAAAACCTATTATATTTGGGTTTAGGCGGATTCCTCTGATAAATTGATCGTATGATCCAACAAATAACATGGTGTTTACCCATTGTTTGTCCATTAACCCGCGGTAGGATTATCGACAGAGCACATCTGGCAGCGTTAATAGCGCCATATCCTAGGCCTTCGTCCTCTAGGTAACGTAGGAAGAGTCCTACCTGGGATACTGTGGGAGTCATTGGCTTGACTTTCTTAAGCAGGCAATAAATACCCCATTTCTTTAAATACGTAGTATACATTTTCACCGTTCCTTTTCTCCACGCATCATCAACCAAACGCTGTTGTGTAATTTTGTCTAAGCCAAACTGTTCTAAATATTTATTTAAAAAAGGAATGCCACTAACGGAGTTGTCGACACGTTTCCGTGGCGTTCTAGTGGTCCCTGATGTTTGAGGTTTCCTCGGAATCTTGGGAAGCGAAGGCTGCTTTTGGCTGTGGCTAGTAACGTCGGTAGCCACGGTTGCGTGTGCCACTCGGGGACGATGAGTATGGCGTGTGTCCCCTCCATTTGAATCTTTCTGGCGACTTTGCTAATGATAGTAAAGGGGGGGAAAATGTAAAAGAAATGATGTCGCCACTTTAGGGAGAAGGCATCAATGTGCCAAGCATTGGGTTCCGGGTGCCACGAAACATATTTTGGAATTTTAAAGTTATTACGCGAAGCGAACAAATCGATCTGAGGTGAACCCCATGTGTGACAAATGTGTTTGAAAATGGATGGATTAAGTGACCACTCTAAGTGATCATGGAACTGGCGACTCATCTTGTCAGCTAGACAATTTTGTGTGCCTGGAATGTGATTAACAGTTAACCAGACATCAAAGGTTTGAGCCCAGTTCCAAATGAGAAGTGCCATTGCATTACATTTAATCGATTTTGTACCTCCCATATTTCTGACATAAGCCATAGCTGTGGTGTTATCCGTGAGGATACGTACATTATTTTTGGGTATTTTTACTAGACTGGTTAATCCCAAGTAAATGGCCCTTAGTTCTAGAACGTTAATATGATCGGGGAGTTCCGATTCTAGCCATCTTCCTCCCGTTGCTACATCATTTTGATGTGCTCCCCACCCTTGGAGAGACGCGTCAGTGGTAACGGTAGTGTCAGGCTCTCCCATTCTAATGGGATTGGGGGAATGGTCAAAGTGGTTTAGCCACCAATCAATGTCGGCTAGGCCGTTCTCCGAAATAAACATGGTCTTTTCAAAGTTTCCCTTTGCGCGGGCCAGCGCCAAATTTTTATCAATTTCGAGGGATTTTATGTGTGCCGCTCCGTATAGAATAGCTGGACTATACGAAACCATGACCCCGATAAGGACCGCGACCTGTCTAATCTTTGGCCTAGAAGTGTCTAACAGCTGTATCGCTGTGCGGTAAAGCTTATCTTTCTTTTGGCGTGTAAGCGAAACGGTCATAGCCGTGGTGTTCAGAATGAACCCGAGACACTTAAGCTCCTGAGTAGGAGAAAAAACCGATTTCTTGTTATGTATGAAGAAACCCAATTTGGTGAAAATGTTGCATAAATCTTTAACAGCGAGTTCACATTGCGTGAAAGATTGGCCCATAATAAAAGAATCATCTATGTATGGAAACATACAATGCCCCAATTTTGCCATGTGTGCAAAAATTGGTTTCAACAACTTAGTAAACAGACGCGGTGCGCAGGCCAAACCATTAGGTAAACATGTAAATTCAAAAAGTTGGCCATTCCAGAGAAAACGTAGGTATTTCCGATCTGTCTGGTGAATAGGAACGGTGTAGTACGCATCCCTTAAATCAACACTCGCTAGCCAACACCCTGGGGTAATTAAATCACGAGCTGTTTCTAAAGAAAACATTTTGAAATGTTTGTATTCAATGATTTCATTCAACTGAGTTAAATCTAAAATCATTCGGATTGAACCATCAGGTTTAGGAGTAGAGAAGATATTGGAAATATATTCCCCTTCAGTATGTTCAACTCTGTTGACAATGCCCTTAGACTCAAACAGTAGAACCTGCTGATCTAGCTGAGATTTTTCTAGTGAATTAAACTGATACGGAAAAGGCGCTCTCTTTTGTATAGGCAATTGTGTGAAAGGGATGTGAATGCCTTTAACAATATTCAGGACCTCTGGATTAGTGGTTAACTGTTGCCATTGATGTAAACAATTAGAAACATTCCCTGCTTGAAAAAGGCTTACTTCAGTTTGAGTTTCCTCCGTGACCATTGTAGGGTCAGGAGGCAGCACTGTTTGTGTGGAAATCTCTACTTGTTGCCTTGTTTCGGGAACTGGGGCTTGGGAACGAAATCCCTCTTGTAGCCGCGGTTGTCGTTCCAGTTTGAGGCCGGCCTGTCGCCTCGGCCCCTTCCTCGCTGGTTGAACTGGAAGGACGGTCCGCCCCTGAACGGCCTTCCTCCTCTGCGGAATCGAAAATCCGTCCTAGACTTTCTGAACCCTGCTGGGTTTTGGAAGCGACGACTCTTTGCTTCAGTGTTTTTAGCACTCTTGTAGTCGACCTCTACCTGTTTGTACAGGTAAGCTAGCTGACCCCCAAACATCTTGGATTTATCTAGGGGTTTGCTCTTGATAGGGGTAGGTCCGGAATACACGGTGTATTCCTTACCATCATGGTCCGTTACCTTGTTCGAGCGGGCAACCTCTTTTCCGGCATCTGTGGTGACCGATTTGAAAACGTTTTCAAATCTTCGATGGGTCATGTAGTTACTAGCGGCTGCTAACAAAGCTATGCCCCGGTCCATAACCCGCGCCAAAGACGAGAACTTGTTCTCTGTCTGCATCCTGTTAGCCACAGGGATAACAGACGTCAAGGCACCCAAAACTGCCTTATGGATAAGGCAGAGGGAAGTTTCATAACGACGGCGTTCGTCGGAAAGATGAATGCCGGAATCCATCTCTTTGAAAACCGAAGCAGGAATGCCCTTAACTCCTGAAATCTGCTCAGTCAACTTGTTGATGACTTCGATCGGTTTAAACGTAGTGAAATGGCTATTCACCGTTTTGCGCATCATGGTAGTGGTGCGCACTTTCTGAGCTTTCTTTTTGACAATTTTCTTGCCAGCTTTAACGCCTATTTTGGCGTAGACACCCGCTCGTTCCGTGTCGGAATCCGACTCGGTGGAAGAAGAGTCGGACGACGAGTCTGAAGAAGAGTCCTTCTTCTTCTTCTTCTTTTTCTTTTTGGACTTTTTGGAGCGCTTAGACTTCGCTTTCTTTGTGAACTCGTCACCAGAACTGCTCACTGGGCGGCGTTTCTTGCCGCGCGCTTTCGGTTTCGGAACCTCAGGTGCCGAAAGCGTGTCCTCTTCGTCCTCAGAAAAGTCTTCCCAATCCTCATCAGGGATTTGGGAAGGATCTGGAAAGTTCTGCGCCTGGAAAAGGCGCATCTTCTCCTCCATCATCTCCGCCATTTTCGCCTCCCACCCCACTGGTTGAGGGGCGTGATCACTGTCTTGATCCGAGGCATGAGCCCCAGGATGTGGGGACGGCGGAGCCGTAGCCGGTGGAGACGAATCGTAATCCGTCGGGGGGACACCCACCGCTGCAGCGGGCGGCTTATTCCGGCGAGTGGCCATCGGGAACTGTAACGAAACCAAAGCGTTACTAACCCGGAATCATCTCAACTACACAAGTGTAAGCCAGTAAACTGGGTTGAGGAACATGGTACAGAGAACGTGTGTTGCAACGTGTCAGTACAGGCGTGAAGCTAAATTTGCCGTAGGTGTGTGGTAACGAAACCAACCAAACGGAGGGCATCGATCGTGAGATCGGCCCCTCTCTCTGTTCCGTACACTTCTCCCACCTGTGGCTACAGCGCCAACAAGTTGGAGAAAATATTACGAAACTCGGAGGTTCGCCTTAAACCGGTCAGGGGTGTTTATAAAAAACACCCAGAAGCATCCCCAACATCATCCTCTATTAGGATCCGGGAGACTTTTCTTAGGAAATGAGCAACTCGGGTTGCCATTTCTCCCTGTCTGAAAAACAGGTGTCGATAGAACTCAGTATCGGTTTCGTTTGTGCCAGCGGCACGCAATGTTCTATCCGTAAGTTAAAAAACGTACAAAGTCCAAACAGGACTGAAGAAAGTTCTGAACTTTCATAAAAAGATGCTATAGAGCATGATAAACAAAGTTATCGAAGAAAACAGTACTTACTTTTGGATAAAAGCAGTAGTAGTAGATAAATCCTGTGGAGCAACTCACAAACGTCCTCCCGTTGTGAGTTACTTATGCTAATTGCTGGACCCGGATGTGCTTCCTTCTCCCTAGCCTACGGCTAGCCAGAGGCGGCATACCGAGGTAAAATATATATATATATATATATATATACATACATGCGCTTTGGTCACATATACCTTTTTAGTAATAGAACATTTGCATTCCCCCTAACGTCAAAAATCGGAATATTTTACAGGGGAATGGGAGGGGTAAGGGACGGAGGGACGGGGGATGGAATCTAGGTTAATCGGCCCTAAAAAAAACCGGTAGATATCATGACCTCGTATCTATTGTGGTATACTGATAGTTCGCATGTATATATGGTGGTATACCCATGTATATATGGTGGTATACCCATGCATATATGGTGGTATACCCATGCATATATGGTGGTATACCCATGTAAATATGGTGGTATACCCATGTTTAAATGATGACATACTGATGTTCATATGATGGTATACCCATGTTTATATGATGGAATACTGATGTTCATATGATGGTATACCGATGTATATATGGTGGCATACTGATGTTCATATGGTGGTATACCGCTGTATATATGGTGGCATACTGATGTTCATATGATGGTATACCGCTGTATATATGGTGGAATACTGATGTTCATATGATGGTATACCGCTGTATATATGGTGGCATACTGATGTTCATATGATGGTATACCGATGTATATATGGTGGCATACTGATGTTCATATGATGGTATACCGATGTATATATGGTGGCATACTGATGTTCATATGATGGTATACCAATGTATATATGGTGGCATACTGATGTTCATGTGATGGTATACCGATGTATATATGGTGGCATACTGATGTTCATATGATGGTATACCGATGTATATATGGTTGCATACTGATGTTCATATGATGGTATACCGATGTATATATGGTGGCATACTGATGTTCATATGATAATACCGATGTATATATGGTGGCATACTGATGTTCATATGATGGTATACCGCTGTATATATGGTGGAATACTGATGTTCATATGATGGTATACCGCTGTATATATGGTGGCATACTGATGTTCATATGATGGTATACCGATGTATATATGGTGGCATACTGATGTTCATATGATGGTATACCAATGTATATATGGTGGCATACTGATGTTCATATGATGGTATACCAATGTATATATGGTGGCATACTGATGTTCATATGATGGTATACCGATGTATATATGGTGGCATACTGATGTTCATATGATGGTATACCGATGTATATATGGTGGCATACTGATGTTCATATGATGGTATACCACTGTATATATGGTGGAATACTGATGTTCATATGATGGTATACCGATGTATATATGGTGGCATAGTGATGTTCATATGATGGTATACCAATGTTTATATGATGGCATACTGATTTTCATATGATGGTATACCGAAATATATATGGTGGCATACTGATGTTCATATGATGGTATACCGATGTATATAGGGTGGCATACTGATGTACATATAGGACATACATATCCCTGATATAAGAGTGCCAAGGCGAGCAGCGACTGCTGATCAGAATTCGTCACAAGGAGGCCGTGGTTTGGGTTCGTTTGGGTATTTTGTAACAAGTGGTGTGCGGTGAGTTAGTTCTACTGCAAAGCAGTAAAAACAGCAAAAAAGAAATACATAATAAAGCAAGACGAGGACTGGGGAAGCAAAACAAATAAATTCTGGAAAAATGTAAATCTGCTATTCCCCCAAAACAATCCAGAAGACTACATAAACTTCCAGGACAACGAAGGAAAAGTGCTCACAAATAGAGATGCAGCCAACAATCTAAACACCCACTTTACCACAGTGGGACCAAAACTATCACAAAAATTCACAAGAAACGGGGAAAATAAGTCAGAAGAAATTAAAGAGAAAATCCCCACCTGCAAAACCAATATAAAAGAAATAACACCTCATAAACAGAATAGACACAAACAAAGCAAGTGGGATAGATGGAATCCCCACCAAAATACTGAAGGATGCACTCCAAACCATCCCTGTCGCAATGATGGACCTATGCAACATCTCCTTTGACCAGGGAAAATTCATCAAAGCCTGGAAGATGGCAACTATTACTCCCATCTTCAAAGGTGGTGACAAGCAAAACATGGGGAACTATAGACCAATATAAATTCTGAAAACCCCAGGCAAGCGAATTGAAACTTTTTTCCACAGGCACATAAATGAACACCTGGAAAAAAACTATATACTAAACAAAAGACAAGGGGGTTTTCGGAAACTGCACTCCACATCAAAAACAATAGCCAACCTAACAAACAACATACTGGCCTCAATGAACTAAAAACAATTAGTAGGAGCAGCTTTCATTGATTTCAGCAAAACATCCATCCACCTATGTATAATAAAAATCATCCAAAAAATAAACCACAAACTATGGTTATTTGCAAAGCTAAGAAAGTACAAGACCCAAGAAATATCAATAAAAGTCTTCAAGGGAATGGTGCTCCCCTACTTCGACTACGGGGATGTCATCTACATGGGTGCCAAACAGGAACTGCTAAAAAAAAAGGCAAATACTGCAAAACAGAGCCCCAAAGACCTGCCTCATGGTGGACAAACTGCACCTAACTTACGACATCCACAACAAAAACTAAAGTAAAATTATTAGAGAACAGGAGAGTAATATACCTAAAAACGCGGTCATTTGGGTATAGTTGAGAAAAAAGTTACCTAACCCAGCCACAGGGGAACACCAGAGCAAACAATGCACCGATACTAACTCAAACCAGAAGTCACATCAAAGCACACGAAAGAAGTACACTAGAAATGGCTGCCAAAGTCTGGAATGCCCAAACGGTGAAGGAAAAACAAATTCCTGACCTAAAAACATACAAAAATATCTGTGCAAGGTAAAACCAGGAAACCACCACTGAACTGTGACCAAGCGGGGCATGTGATATGTCACGGCCCTCCAGTTGGACAGCTCTTGGGAGGTGCCCAGGCCATAAAACTGAGCAGATATCAACAAAACCACACACCAAACACATACCAGCCATCTATTACGTACAAGCGTATAAAATTAAATAGAGTAGGCTAGTCTAGGGATAAGAGTAGAAGGAAAACAATTGTCAAGAAAAAACAAAAAAACAAAGTGTGTGGGGAGGGGAGGGGGGTAACGGGGGGGGGGATTTACTAACCATAAACAATAAGAAAAAAAACCTATGAAAACTGCCCAGCATTGAAAATAAGCCCGATCATCCGGGCTTATATGTTATGGACAGGATAAACACCCCATCACAAATAAAAAAATATATATCATCATCCATGAGTCGGTCTTAATGTCTCTCAGCTTCAGGTTTGCTCCCAGGGGGAAAAAAAAAAAAGTAATATAGGTAACATATGTAATATATGTAATATGTGTAACTTGTAATATATGTAATATATGTAAGATATGTAATATATGTAATATATGTAATATATGCAATAGATGTAATATATGTAATATATGTAATATATGTAATTTATGTAACTTGTAATATATGTAATGTATAATATATATTACATATATTATATATACCCCTGAAATGCCGCACAGTTTGCTGGTCCATATGACATAGTCAGGGAGGTGCAAAACTAAAAGTGAAAACACAACTCTATCTCCCAGGGGAAGCTTACCTGATGCATAACTAGCTAAGTAAACAACAACATCAACAACATCAACATCAACAACAAAAGGCTTTGCAATGATGCCACACAAGTATTTCCAACAAGGGACCTTCACTTGACACGCGCCACCCAGCGGCACCCGCGTGCATTAAGGACCTGCCCGGTCTGTTAGCTGTGAGCAAGAAGTGAGCAGCTCAAGTGGCGCCCCCAGGTGGCGGGCGGCGGCGACGGGCCCTGAAAGCTTTTACTTGATGAGCAACTACTAGTGGTGGTCGCATAAAACAGGCGCCGGTGTGCCGGGGGAGGGGGTGCATATTGCGAGGTGTGTGGGGGTGAGGGGGCGAGGGAGGTGGAAGGGGAAGGGGAGGGGGCGAGGTCGATTGCAAGGTGTGGGTGGTGGAGGAGGGGGAGGGCCGTGGGGTGGCGATGGGAGGCGAGGGATGTGGGGCGGGGTGTGTATCGTGAGGTGGGGGTGAGGGGGGCGAGGTGGGTAGGGAGCAGTGGATGCGGAAACACGGGGTGTGGATGCGGGAGTGTGTGGGGAGGGGGGTGAGGGGGGGAGGGTGTGTGTGTGTAGCATTGTGTATAGTGGTTCGAATGGACTAATGCTGCTTATGTTTTAGTGTCTGTGTTTCCCAGAGGTAGACACGGTGCTGGACTATATATATATATATATATATATATATATATAAACTAATTACATAAACACAGAAGACAGTCCTTGGCTTGAGTATGCTCTCTGGATGGCCCCTAATAGACTCAGCTTTTATTTAAAGTTGCATAATCCGATGGATTTGAGTTTCTGACATTTTATGAGATAAATACATAAAGTTGATCATTATAATGTACCTTCCTTTAGCTTGAAGTAACTTTTATTTTAAATGACTAACTTTTTAGATATTTGAAGTGCAACGATGCAAAATTAACTTTGGCAAGCATGCCAAAACACACTGACACCACGTGCTTCTGCAGGAACAGGTTCTATTCAGTGGCCTCAGTGTTCTCTTCTTTGTAGTGACAAATGTTTTAATAAGCGCATCAGTATCTAAGTTAGGTTCATAGAATCAAATTGAGATAACTGTCTTGGTCTTGAAAATTTGATGTTTTCATCGTACTATGCCACTTTAACACAAATTAAAATTAAAGCTACAGCTTCAGACCAACTGAGCCGAGATGAGTAGTTGGCGGTTGAAACCCACTTCTGGGCAGGTCAAAGGTCAACAGGCTCCTGTAACTGCCCCGCCACGACTGTAATATATGCATAAAAGACATCCAGGCATGTGTGGAGAACAAAGGAATATGTAAATGAGATGATGTCAGAGTTGAAAGGGTGCCGGCGGTCTAGGGCCCTGGAAATGAATAAACGATTCAGTATCCAGAAGTCAAAGTGTTCAGACGTCGTACTTTCACATGGTGTCAAAATGTATATGTGATAGCGGCCTATCACATATATACAATGACCAGTTGGGATGACCGAATGAGTGTCCACCTCCCATTTTGGTAGGGCGTGTGATTTCTAACCCCCTCATTTCGAACCCTGGCCGAGTCAAACCGATAATTTACAAATTGATACTTTTCGCTACCTAGCCTGGCGCTCGGCATTATTACGATAGAGCAAGGAGCAGTGGAATGAGGAAGACCAATTCTCCGCGATTGAAATTTCCCCTGCTTAATCAACTAATGTACCCTCAGTAAAAATGTACTGCGTATAAAAAGATGGTTAAAAATGAATAGTTATTTCAACCAGGCACGCGTTATGGCATACGATATTGATATTGCCTGAAGATGAGATAGTGAGATAGTGAGATAGTGGGCGGCTCTGGGTTTTGATGAACCATGACAGTGCTGTGGGGCAGACATGGTTAAAGGGCCTGTCACACTATGACCTATGGCGTTAGCGTATGCTGGTGTATGCGGTTTTCGACCATACGCCATCATAGGTTACGCATAAGTTACGCATAGGTTGGGCATAGGTTGGATATGCTCTTCATAGGTCGGAGTAGGTCGAGCCACCGAAAAATGTTTGTGCATGTGCAAAATTGTCAACCTATGCCGGTGTATGGCTCATAGGTTGCTCATATGCTAGACGTATGCTAGACATATGCCAGCATACATTAGGCATAGGTTAGGGGTAGGGCAGCATAGGTTAGCATAGGTAACCTATAACGGCGCCCTCCGCGTATCTCTGGCATATGTAGCATTCGCCTAGCGTACTGGTAAAGGGGCTGTCACACTACGACGTATAGTGTTAGCGTATGCTGACGTATGCGCTTTTCGACCAACACGTCGGCATAGGTTACGCATAGGTTGGGCATAGGTTGGACAAAGGTCGTATATGCTTTTCATAGATCGTCATAGGTCGGCGTAGGTCGAGCCGCCAAAAATAATTTTGTGCATGTTCAAAATTTTAAACCTATGCCGGCGTGTGGCTCATACGGTTCTCATACGCTGACGTACGCTGGACGTACACTGGCATAGGGTACGCATACTGTGACCATACGTCGGCGTAGGTTACTCATACGCTAGACCTGTCACTGTAACCGTCAACAAACGTCCCAGTACGCCGCTTATAGGTCGTCATACGCTTTGCATATGCCGTCATAGGTTAGGCATAGGTTAGGCATAGGCTATGCATATGCTTCATACGTCACTGAGACCTCCCGCAGTGCAAAAAGGTAGACTTATCTGGACCTATAACGATTTTCAAATTATTGCGCCACGTTACGCATACGCCGCCGCCATACGCCGTAATGTGACAGGGCCATAAAGGATGAGTGCAAGATGACAGACTGGTTATCTATTCATGCAATATAAGACCACCGCTGCTTACCTCACAACTCAGCCGCCTACGTTGTTGCTATGGCAACAAGCACCAACTGCGAGCTGTCTGGGAATACCTAGAACTTTACTTGTACTACTCGTACTGTGAAAAGTTTCCAAGTTCACGATAGCATGAATTCAATTAGAGTGGGTGGGATGTGTGTGCGCGTAGCTCAGGTGGTAGAGTGTCCACTTGTGAAGGTGTGAGTCATCCTATCGATCCTGCTCAGTGGACACATTTGCAGTTTGGGCCATTTTCCATTCCAACCAGTGGTCCACAACTGGTTCATCAAGGACTGTGGTACGTGCTGTCCTGTCTGTGGGAAAGTGCCTATAAAAGACCCCTTGGTGCTTATCAGAAAGAGTAGCCTATGTGGCAGCAGCAGGTTTTCTCCAAAGAAATATGTCAGAATGACCATATGTTTGACATCCAATAGCCGATGATAAAAATCAATGTGCTCTAGAGGCGTCGTTATATAAAACAGGCTTTCCTTTGGGATGTGTGTGTGGGGGGCGGGGGGGAGTAGCCTGGAAGGGTCACGTTTGTTTATATGACGGGATGGCCGAATGAGTTACTAGACTGGAATATGGGTACCTATAGTAGTCACAACTATATAAGAAGGACTGCAGCATATGAGACAATGTCCAGAGAATGGCCACCAAAATGATTCCCAGGCTTATGGATCTACCATATGAAGACAGGCTGTTCTATAGATGCGCTCGACTGACATCATAGAAAGATATAAGCAGATATCTGGATTATATACCGTCAAGGCTCCATACATTAAATTGGAAATATCACCAAAGGAGACCAGAGGACACAAACTTAGGATTCAAAATCCCAGCACCAACCAGCGAGTGAGGAAACACCTTCTCCTTGATAGAGCGGCAAACACATGGAATAGGCTTCCACCTGAAATAGTCGAAGCTCCATCACTAAATGCATTGAAAAACAGACTTGATTAATTTTTGAGTCAGTATCGGTATAGTCAGTCCTCACCACATGACCACTATAATTAAGACAGGTCATATATAGACGAGCCGAATCTGTTAACAGATGATGATGCCTAAATAAATAAACAGAAGAGGATAAGTAAGTAAGAGTCGAGAACCCGCTTCCGGCTTTGAACCCCCTGACCAAGTCAAACCAATTGTGAAAATATACGCTCTTTCGGTCGTGACAGCTGAGCTTGCAATCATAGCAATATCTCGGGTGACAGGGTTGGGGACCATTGTTATGTAATAGTGATGCAATGGGTGCCCACTCGCTGTGTAACATGGAAATAACTATGTGTAAATGATATGACGCACAGTGACCGGGATTGCGGGATGTCCGGATATTAAGATACGGTTACTAATTACAGGAATGTTCCCTCCATGCACCAGGAAGAGTGCAAATGGAGTGGGACATGTATTATTGTTTAATGTAACTGTGTGACAACTACTTGTTACCACGGGACCACTGGGTAAGCACACCCAGCTATTCTGCATACATTATGGACACCACCTGCCCTGGCGTTGAGTGACAGGTGCCCCCTCGTGGGTGCCACCCGTCCCAGGCTGCAGAGGTGTGTGATTGGCTGGCTGTGTAAGCCCAGTCACCCTTGAACTCCTTGCACTTGCTGGACAGACAGGCAGTCACTCTAGAGATACCAAAGGAAGCAGTTCACCTCTGAGCTGTGTGTAACACCCATAGGACTTAGGGTCAATTATGTGGATCTGTGCAGCGTCATCAAAGGCCGGTTGCTCTCATACCATGTCTATGTGGTGTGGGAGGTTAAAAATCCCTTGGGTCAGTAAAAGTGTAGGCTCGGGCTTTCTCGGCAGGGTGGCAGGTCACTAGTAGGTGGACAAGAGTTGTAGCAATAAAGCTCAACCTTATCACTGTCAATCTTGCGTGACTTGTCTCCCTTTCTTTCTTATATGTTGTGTTTTGGTATTTAGTGGGGGGAGACTGGCAGACAGTTGCCAGGATCCTCCTGATAGTAGTGAGTATACGTAGAGTAACTGGGAGCGGCCAAAAGTACCAGTAAATTCTTTACAATGACGTAAACATTTATACTTGTTGCTACCTTAGCCTGGCATTCGACATTACTAGGATACGGCAAGGAGCAGTGGAATTCGGAAGACCAATTATCTGCGATTGAAATTTCCGCTGCGTATTCAACTAATGAACTCACAAAAAATTAGTACATAAAAATACTATAAAATTATATATAGACAGACCATGCCGGCGGCACCGTGGCCCGAGTTCCCACTGAGTCATATTATCGTGATTCTGAACAAACCAGTCCATACCCTATCCTAGTAATGACGAGCACAAGATTAGGTAGCGCCAAGTATCAATTTAGTAAGTCATTGATTTGACTCGTCCACGTTTCAAACTCCGTACATTCGGTGGCCTAATCTGTAGAGCGCGGGCCTCACCAGTATAAGTTTGGGAGTTTGGTTCCCGGTCGAGTCAAACCAATGACTTTAAAATTGGTACTTGTCGTGTCCTAGCCTGGTGCTCGGCATTAATAGGATAGGGCAAGGACTGGTTGGCTCAGTGTCAGTATAAAGTGACTGAGTGGGATATCAGGTCATGGTGCTGACGGCCCAATTTCCCAGTGGGGCAGCACTATAAAGTCGCCATGAGTGCACACTGTCACAAACAATGCTGCAGTCCTGCAGCCAGTGACCGCTAGGTCACGAACACCCCCATAAGCAAGGACTGTCACAAGTCGGTCCCCATCCTGATATGACCTTAGATGTTGCTAGGACATAAACCAACAACAACCACCAACAACAACCTAATACCCCTGTCACACTATGATGTAACGAGCAAACGTAAGCCTGACGCGATCACGTTTCGTCATTACGTTGACATACATTGGGTTACGTTATGATGACGTCAGAATGACGTTAGACTGACGTGGAGCTACGTCACATTACGTCGTGTTACGTCGGCGCGCATCAAAGTTTTGAACTTGTTCAAAACTTTCGACGTAACTAGAACATAAGGGTTTACGTTCGCCGTACGTTCTGTACACGTTTGGTGAATGTCAATGACGTTAAACGGATGTTAGTCAAACGCTGGTCACTACGTTGCACTACGTTGCACTACGTTGCACTATGTTGCATTACTTTGCATTACGTTGACCCACATTAAAGGTGGTGGGAACGTGCAGTCCGCATAGTGAAAACGTCGGGATAACGGACGCCTAACGGACGTCCAACGTATGTTTACCGTTTTGCCACCATTTCATGACGTAAGTAACATAAGGTAACGTAAAGCAACGTAGTTCTGGTGATCGAATAACGTTAATAATGTCCCGTCAGAGTAATTACGTTGTCCTCTCTCGTTGAACGACGCTATCACTACGCTTTACCGACGTTACGCTCTCATCAACTATGCTGCATCCACGTTCAACTTGTGCCAAAATTTGCTTACTACACCCAGAAGTTCAACGTTTTTCACGTTCTCCCTACGCTGACGTCATTACGTCGTAGTGTGACGGGGCCTTTAAGGCCCTGTCACACTACGACGTGACTACGTCAGCGTAGGCACAACGTGAAAATAATGATATTACGTTGACGTTATGGGCGTAATATGCAAATTGTGGACGTGAGCGTAACGTGAAAGTAACGTCGGTGTAGGTCGTGTCCTTAGCTGTAACGTGACAACGTTAGGGGGGAGGGGTAATTGGCGACGTGACCGGGCGTTAGTGTAACGTGAGCGTAACGTCGCCGTAACGGGTGCGACGTGGACGTAACGTGACCGTAACGCCACCGTAACGTGACCGTAACGTGACCGTAACGTGACCGTAACGTGACCGTAACGTTACCGTAACCGTGACCGTAACGTGACCGTAACGTGACCGTAACGTGACCATAACGTGACCGTAACGTGACCGTAACGTGCAAAACGCTGCCCACATGTTGCTCCCACACGGGCCGTCGGTCTGACGTGACATAACGTGACTCTAACGTCATTTACGCTGCTATAACGATCGCGGAACGTCAACCTAACGTCATTGTGACGTCATCCCGACGTAACGGCTTCACGTCGAGATACGTCGAAAGTTTTGAACAGGTTCAAAACCTTGACGCGCGCCGACGTAACACAACGTAACATGACGTAGCTCGACGTCACTCTAACGTCATTATGACGTCATCATAACGTAACCCAACGTACGGCAACGTAATGACGAAAAATCATCACGTTAGGCTCACGTTGGCTCGTTACGTCGTAGTGTGACAGGGGTATTACATTCGGCACAGGAAACGTGTGCTCTTATCGATTCAGTCCCCGCGTCCAGTCGCTAGCCAGAAAGGGAGTGAGCTCCCTCCAGGTGGCGTCCCTCGGTAATGAAGTCCCCTCTCCCGGCATGCCACTTTCCAGTCGATTGTCTCGCAAACAGACACGAGCACACCGCCTAAAACAAATAGCCCACATACCGGTTTTTTAAAAACCCATTTCTTTCGTCATTTCAATTTTTATTTTTTTTAATACCAAAACAGACCTTATGTTGCGACCCCAAATACACGCAAGTTATGTCTTGCTTGAAAACAAAAATTAATGTAGGGTCGGGTTATACATAATACAGCATGCTTACCGGGCTGTCCCGAATACATGCTTACCACACAGTGTGTGGTGTTTTTGTTTGTTTTTTTAATTTTCGGGGCGGAATGGACGTTGAATTGGTTGTACAACGGGACCCGGCGTCCATGCGTGGTGCTAATTAACGCCGCCAGACGTCGTCCCGCAAAGCAGCCGACGACAGTCGCTCACACACGCCACCTGGTGGCAAGAGCGGCAAACAGGGCAGCACGCCATCACTCACCTCAGTTTCACACACACCAAAAAGAAAGCTTTGTTTAAATAATAATGTAATAGAATTTGTTAAAAAGGGTACATGATCACGATACCTCACATTAAGTGAGCGGTCTATGGTAGCTGTCGACAAGATCAGAGTCGAGGCAGGAGCGGGGTTTGGAACAGCAGCCAATTGTGGCCAATAGGAGCAAATGGGAGCACGGAGGTGAGAGGAGGTGACGGTGGCGTTGTGACGTGGTGGTGTTGTTGGTGGTGGTGGTAGCGTTATGAGGTGGTGGTGGTGTTGGTTGTGGTGGTGGTGGTAGTGATAGTGTTGTGACCTGGTGATGGTGGTGTTGTTGTTGTTGGTGGTGGGGGTGGTGGTGATAGCGTTGTGACGTAGTGGTGATAGCGTTGTAACGTGGTGGTGATAGCGTTGTAACGTGGTGGTGATGGCGTTGTGACGTGGTGGTGATGGCGTTGTGACGTAGTGGTGATAGCGTTGTAACGTGGTGGTGATAGCATTGTAACGTGGTGGTGATAGCGTTGTGACGTGGTGGTGATAGCGTTGTGACATGGTGGTGTTGGCGTTGTGACGTGGTGGTGATGGCGTTGTGACGTAGTAGTGGTGGTGGTGATAGCCTTGTGACGTGGTGGTGGTGTTGTTGTTGGGGGTGGTGGTGATAGCGTTGTGACGTGGTGGTGTTGGCGTTGTGACGTGGTGGTGATGGTGTTGTGACGTAGTAGTGGTGGTGGTGATAGCCTTGTGATGTGGTGGTGGTGTTGTTGTTGTTGGGGGTGGTGGTGATAGCGTTGTGACGTGGTGGTGGTGGTATTGTTGGTGGGGGTGGTGGTGGTGGTGATAGCGTTGTGACGTGGTGGTGGTGGTATTGTTGGTGGGGGTGGTGGTGGTGGTGATAGCGTTGTGACGTGGTGGTGGTGGTATTGTTGGTGGGGGTGGTGGTGGTGGTGATAGCGTTGTGACGTGGTGGTGGTGCATTGTTTGTTGATGGGGGTGGTAGGTTTGCGTTGTGACGTGGTGGTGGTTTGTTGTTGTTGGGGGTGGTGAAGATAGCGTTGTGACGTGGTGTGGTGGTATTTGGTGGTATTGGTGGGGGTGTGGTGGTGGTGGTGATAGCGTTGTGACGTGGTGGTGGTGGTATTGTTGGTGGGGGTGGTGGTGGTGGTGATAGCGTTGTGACGTGGTGGTGGTGGTATTGTTGGTGGGGGTGGTGGTGGTGGTGATAGCGTTGTGACGTGGAGGTGATAGTGCTGTGATGTGATGGTGATAGCGTTGTGACGTGGTGGTGATGGCGTTGTGACGTGGTGGTGGTGGTGGTGATAGCGTTGTGATGTGGTGCTGGTGGTGGTGTTGTTGGTGGCGGTGGTGGTGGTGTTGTTGTTGCTGGTGGTGGTGGTGATAGCATTGTGATGTGGTGGTGGTGATAGCGTTGTGACGTGGTGGTGGTGGTGGTG
>CM059186.1:171397178-171430298 GCA_030323885.1 Branchipolynoe longqiensis | reverse complement strand
AAAACAACAAGAACAGTGAAATGCTCTCTAAGGATAGTCTGTACTGAGTGATGAGTGGAATGGAGCTAGGATAGTGCTAGGAGAGTAATTCTATGAAATCTTACTTCAGGGAATTTTCTGCAATTCCCTGACAGCATTAAGCCTGCAAAATCTAAGGTCATATAAGGACAGGAAACCGATGGGAGAATATCCATGTTTTCACAGAAATTTGTCATCAATTTCCCTTCTTTTACGACTGTTAATAATTACTAGGTTAACGATGCTATTATTGGAGATAACCTCACCCTAGATTTCTGCTTGTTTCAATAGCTCAATACATTGATAATTGCGGATAAGCAAAATTGGTTGGTTGTTGGAGTTTTATGTCGTGGCAACATCTAAGGTCATATTAGAATGGGTACCGACTTGTGACAGTGCACACTCATGGCGACTTTATAGTGCTACCCCACTGGGAGACCAGGCAGCCAACACCATGACCTGATATCCCACTCAGTCACATTATCCAGCCAGTCCTTGCCCTATCCTAATAATGTCAAGTGCCTGGCTAACATACTACAAGTATACATTTTAAGTCATAGATTTGACTCCACCAGGATCAACTTGAATCCCTCGATCTATCAAAGCAGGAGACGGACGCTCAACTCATTCGGCCATCCCGTCTGGTCGATAAGTAAGGTTGTGTGTCAGGCCTGCAGAGTGTACAGAAGACAGGTGAAAAAACTGCATGCCTTCATGATGCGACATCTGCGTTCAATCATGTGGCTAACCTGGAAGGACAAAGTGACAAATAAGGAAATACTCGAACGGACAGGGCTGCCCTCTATGGAAGATCTTCTGATCAAAAAGAATCTCCGGTGGACTGGACACCTCATGAGGATGTCATCAGACAGGCTACCAAAGCAGATCCTCTATTCTCAACTGTCTTCTGGTTACAGAAAGAGAGGCGCCCTCGTCTCCGGTTCAAGGATACCATCAAGAGAAACCTGAAGCTGAGAGACATTAAGACCGACTCATGAACATCACTCTCACAGCAGAGAGCTAAATGGAGAGCGGCAGTCAAGTAATGAAAGCAGTCTTTGTCACATTGCGAACTACAGCATGATGATGATGATGTGTCATGTCAATGCCCCTTTAATCCACACTCACACCTGAACTGTGGAGTTTTTGGTTTGTCGTTCTTCTTCTTCTTCTAAAAATTAAAATTAATATTAAAAAGGCCGTCCTGATATGACCTTAAATGTTGCCAGCACGTAAAACCAACCAACAAACCAACTGAGGTTTGCTGTCTCGCCTCTTGGTTCACCCACCCCCCCTACCACCCCCTCCCACCCCCACTTTGCCCGCACTCAGCATTCCTGCCCGAGGTGCTGGCACCTGGCGTGCATTACAGAGATCGGGGCGCCCCCTGGTGTGAGCAGAATGCGGCCGTGCGGGGGCCGTCCTCGGGGTGCGAGTAACGACTGGGAGCCAGCTGCTTGGTTGGTCGTTCGAGTTGTTGAAGTTTTACGTCCTCCCAACATCCAAGGTCATACCAGGATGGATACCGACTTGTGACAGTGCACACTCATGGCAACATTACAGTCCTGCCCCACTGAGAGACCAGGATGCCAGCACAATGACCTGATATCCCACTCAGTCACATTATCCTGACACCAATCCAACCAGTCCCTGCCCTATCCTATTAATGCTGAGCGTCAGGCTAGGAAGCGAAAAAGTATAATTTGTGTACGTCATGGGTTTGACTCGACCAGGGTTAGAACCCATGGGCTCGAATCCTACGATCTACCAAAACGGGATGCAGATTCAACTCATTCGGTCATCCCGTCTGGTTGGTTTGGTGAAGATGTGGAGGGTAAGTGTCTCCCCCTGGTGACTACTGAATAATATTAATAAATAGGTCCAACAGGCACATGTGTACAGCAAGGTCTACTGTTTACTGGATCATTTACACGACATGTCAGGTAGCATACTGACGAGAGAACTGGTTAGCTCAGTGTCACGATAATGTGGCTGTGTGGGATATCGGGTCATGGTACTGGTGGCCTGATTTCCCAGTGGGGCAGCACTATTAAATCGCCATGAGTGCGCACTGTCACAAGTCGGTACCTGTTCTGATAAGAGCTTAGATGCTGGCAGGACGTAAAGTTCCAACAACCAGCCAACTCCCGAAGACAGATCAGTGTGACATGTGCGTTGGTTGTTTGATGTTGCTTATCGTGCCTTTACTTGGCGCAAAAAGTTGCAAAACTCAAATTACAACGTAAAAGGTTTGTTGAGCGAAACATCCAACAATTGCTCTATTTTGTTGAGCCGCAGTTGAGATGTTGAGCGCAAGGACCAATGAACTCATGAAAACGTGCCCCTCTGATCACATGACCTGGTTCCCTGTAGCTTTTCATTTTACATAGATGGCGCCACTATTGTGAGATGTTGAGTGCAAGGACCCATGAAAACGCGCCTCTCTGATGATGTGACCTGGTTCCGTGGATCTGTTCATAGATGGCGCTACTAGAGTGGTAGACACACCCACACCTACCTTCTTCACCCCCGTGTCTGTGTCCTCAATGCCTCCTCTCCCACTCACCCACCCATATTCACCCACTCACATTCACCCACTCACATTCACCCACTCACATTCACCCACTCTCACTCACCCATCCACTCTCACTCACCCAGTCACAGACTCACAAACTCACAAATACCCACTCACACACAGTCTCACTCTCCCACTCACACATACATAGATACCCACTCACATACTCTCACTCACCCACTCACATTCACCCACTCACATTCATTCACTCACTCACATAGCCACTCTTCCACCCACTCTTCCACCCACTCACCCACTCACCCACCCACTCACTCACCCATCCACTCACTCACACTCACCCACCCACCCACTTACCTACCTACTTACTCACCCACCCACTCACAGACCCACCCACTCGCTCACCCACGCACTCACACCCACTCACTCACACTCACACACACACTCACCCACCCACTCACAAACCACCCACTCACTCACACCCACTCACTCTCTCACTCAACCACCCACTCACACACCCGCCCACCCACTTACCTACCTACTCACAGACCTACACACACCCACAGACACACTCACTCACACCCCTCCCCCTTGCCCTCAGGTAGGTGTAGAGGTGTAGGTGTAGAGGGTAGCGCTGACCTGGAAACCCGACGGCAGGGCTCACATCCGGGTCAAAGTTCAGCTGGTGCACAACACGTGGCGCCACTGAGGCATGCACAGAACATCCACCTCACCCCCACCTCACCCCCACCTCACCCTCACCTCACCCTCACCTCACCCCTCCCCCACCCTCACCTCACCCCACCTCACCTCCACCCTACCCCACCTCACCTTCACCTCACTCCCACCTCACCCTTATCTCACCCCCACATCATGCGTACCTCAACCTCACATCACCCCACCACACCCACCTCACCCCCACATCACTCACATCACCCCACCTCACGTCCACCCTACCCCATATCACACACACCTAACCCCACTTCACTCTCACCTCACCCACCACACCACACCTCACCCTTAACCCCCACCACACCCACATCGCCCCCACCATCGCTCTCACCTTACCCCGTCACCCCACCTCACCTCCACCCTACCGTACCTTCGGCCTACACCCCTCACCCTCAATTCACCTACCTCACTCCCCCCTCACTCACTTTTACCCCTAACCCCCCACCCCCCCCCACATCACCCCACATCACTGTCACTCTACCTCACCCCCACCTCAACCCCACCACACCACACCACACCTCACCCCACCCACCCCCACCCTCCCTCCACTCGGTGACAGGCAGTCACGTGGTTGTGAGAGGTGCGGGCGGGACTAGACAGACCAATCAGGGCGCGCCTTACATACAGCCGGCGCGACCGGAAGTGTCGCCGCCAATACCCGGGGCGCTGGCAAGGCCTACTTTGTATTCACCACCAGAGGGCGATGTCGGCCTGCAGGGCAGCGCGGTGGGTGGCCGCATGATGTAAAAATGGTGGGGGCCTCCCTGTGTGACGATACCCCATTCTGTGCTTGTGACATGGGTCCTTTATATACATGTGTATATATACATGTGTATATATATGTATTGGGGTTTGTGTGGGTTTTGTTGTGGTGGTTGACAGAACCAAGGCTAAGGGAGCAAACCCTAAACAGAAAACCATGTCACTGTGGCAGCATTGGTTGATGTATGGAACTCCCAACATCTCCCGACCAGCCACTGCAGGGACAAATAGTTTGCGCCTGTCTTGACATGTTCTTGCCGGTGTGAAACCTCTATTTGCTCCCCGAGAGAGTGCCGCTGGTAACTTGCAAAAGCCAGCAGCACTTCACACTTTTGCAGGCAGCTTTCATGAAATGTATATATATGCTGTATAAGCCATTATACGAGTATAATAAGCCGGAAGATCAATCTACTCCCCAGCCACTAAGTCATCGGCTGGTCACCTACTCATTAGGTCATCTATGGGTACCTCATGACCTTCCCACGGGGCGCCACCTGCTCGCCCAAGGCTCAGCGGCCGTTATCCTCACTATCTGTACCGCTCATTTCCTCTAGCCACCCACAATCGTGTTCTTGTTCCTTATTATGTAGGTAACTATTATATGTACTATATAATTCATTATGTGGATATAAATATCGGCAGTCCCTTAAATGTTTGCCATTACCATCTTCTTCCATGTTATTTGCTGCGGAGCGGGTCACTCTCTACTCCCCCCGCCTCCTATACCGTGAGCCAACTGTCACTCTGCTCACCTTTAAAACATTGTTTTGTTTATTTGTTGTTTTACTTCCTAGCAACATCTAAGGTCATACCAGAACGGGTACCTGCTTGTTGCAGTGCACACTCATGGTGACTTCATAGCATCTACTGTAGCAGTTTTTCTGCATCAGGTTGGTTGATTGATTGTTGGAGTTTTACGTCCTGGCAACATCTAAGGTCATATCAGGACGGGTACAAACTTGTGACATTGTCTGCACCAGGTGGCGGCATGCTAGCCGGGGGGCAGTTTCCTGTGTGGACTGCCCGTACTGTGTCCGGCTAGCGGCTCCCCCTACCGTGAGAGGTGACCTGCGACCTGACTGGTCAGGGGGCAGGTCACTTGGTCTCGTGACACTGCAGTGGGCGGAGTCAGGAATAAACGTGGGAAAAGTGTGTTTCTGGCTTATCATCGTTCTTCCATGTGCCTATATAGAGACCAGGGAGGAACTGGCCATGCGCGGCCTATCACATTCGATATATATGAAGAGTTCAGGCACAATTCCCCCGTAAACGCCAATCCAAAAATTGACTTCACCTCTTTAATTTACCTGAAGCTAATTTTAATTCTCACCAATTCGACTTTGGTTGTGAAGAAATGGTCATGGAGCAACGAACAAAATAAATGGAAATATAAAAAACTTTACTTTTTGAAGGTTTGACTCCAATGTTTATCTAAATATTAGGATTGATGATTATGGGATTTTGCGCCTGAACTCTTCATATATATACATAATACGCGTAGGGATCTAAAGATAGTGGTGGCCACCTGGTGGTCACTCCTGCTAAGAAGGGGTTGCTGCTACGTAATTGGGATGTATGCAGTGTCGCATGCAGTGACGTCATTTTGCCGGCAGCCCGCTGTATGTGCCCCTGGCGGGCACTGCGGGAATTATTTCATTTGGGCTAATGGTGTTTGGGCGGTAAGTCACGTGATCTAGAGGCGAGCAGTTGTCGTCATCGTCTCGGTCTTTGGGTTGACGCGCCCGGGGATTGAGCCGACGATTTTATACAGGGGGAGCGGACGTCTTGCCCAACCCAGTGAAAGGAAGTTGGGTTAGAGGGAGGAGGGGAGGCGGGGGGTGAGGGGGGGGGGATATCCATGCCGCTAGAAAGCAAATACTGACCTCTTGTAAAATATTTAGACTTTTTTCACCTAATTACATTATATAATAGATTCCATTTAAGTACCCATTTGTTTTATTTAATAGATAGAGGAATGTGTAACTCATTGCTGAACCCAGACTGATATGGTGGGAGACAGTCATGTTCGATATTTAATGTTTAATGTGTATTAGTTAGTTATTGGGGGGTTTGTGACCTATCGGTCACTGGCTGCAGAACTGCAGCATTTATAAACCACCAAAAACAGCCCGTTTTTGGTGGGTTTTTTTTTTTTTTTTTTTCTTCTTAATGTGTATTGGATCCGGATTGAATTTGTATGGAGTGCATCAGATATGATAGAGGTGTCTGGTCAAGTTGCCATGACCTGGTTGTAGCTGGGATGTGGGAATGAGTGGTGCAACTGAGCTGCACCCATCTCTACTGTCCTGGCATCTCAAGATGGCCACCATGAAGAGTAAAATAACAATATGCCATGGATCAATGACATCATGCACCTTTCAATAATATTGTGTACCTTCAATAATATCATGTACCTTCAATACGTTCATGTACCTTCAATGACATGCCTGTAGGAGTGTTGGGGAGATTAAAAGCCTGGGAGAGCTGTCAGTCACCACTGGTCCTTTCATGTGACAAGAAGCGCTTTTGTGTCAGTCTTACATTCTCCACTGTACCCACTGTAGCCACTTCACTATTATAGACAGGCAACTATAGGACTCTGCTACACCGAACCATTTCCTATACTACATTATAGTACTTTATATGGGGTATCACATGGTTTCGTATTTGATTCTTGTTGGCTTCATGTTTGATTTGACTTGGGTGGATGCATGGTTGGGTTTGTGCATGGTTCAGGTTGGGTTTGTGCATGGTTCAGGTTGTGTTTGTGCATGGTTAGGATTGTGCATGGTTCAGGTTGTGTTTGTGCATGGTTCAGGTTGGCTGTGTAAATGGTTGTGTTTGTGCGTGGTTCAGGTTGGGTGTGTGCATGGTTCAGATTGGCTTTGTGCGTTGTTCAGGTTGGGTGTGTGCATGGTTCAGGTTGTTTTTGTGCATGGTTCAAATTGGCTCCATGCGTGGTTCAGGCTGTCTCCATGCATGGTTCAGGTTGTTTTTGTCCATGGTTCAGGTTGTCTCCATGCATAGTTCAGCTTGGATTTGTGCATGGTCCAGGTTGGGTTTGTGTATGGTTCAGGTTGGGTTTGTGCATGGCCCAGGTTGGGTATGTGCATGATTCAGGTTGGGTTTGTGCATGGTCCAGGTTGGGTTTGTGCATGGTTCAGGTTGGGTTTGTGCATGGTCCAGGTTGGGTTTGTGCATGGTCCAGGTTGGGTTTGTGCATGGTTCAGGTTGGGTTTGTGCATGGTTCAGGTTGGGTTTGTGCATGGTTCAGCTTGGCTCCCTTCATGGTTCAAGTTGTCTCCATGCATGGTTCAGCTTAGCTCCATGCGTGGTTCATGTGACCCTCATGTGTGGTTCAGGTTACCCCCATGTGTGGTTCAGAATGGTCGCGTGCATGGTTTTGATTAGTAGCTTCATGTCTCATTCGCCTTGGCTTCATTCGTGGTTCGGGGTGGCTTCACCACTGTCGGCTCCTAATGTCCGGCAGCAGGCCAGCCCGGCAGTAGTGTAATGAGTGACGGGCCGGAAGTGACCTCACTCCCGCCAGATCCCCCCCGCCTCACCCGGTCTCTCCACCCTCACCACCCTCTCGCTTTTCCTGTCCACCCACATATCCACTTACCGGGCGCCATTTCGCTCTCACCTCGTTACACAGCCTGCAGGCGACCTTAGATGTTGCCAGGATGTAAAACTCCAATAATCATCCCTTGAACCGTCCTGCAGGCAAACGGCGTGTCACTGTTCGGCTACCGGACGCGGTGGTCGATAAGAGCGCAGGCTTCCCGTGTTGAAGGTCGGGCGCTTGAAACCCGGTTGAGTCAAATCAATGACTTACAAAATTGATACTTGTTGCTAACTAGCCTGGCGCTCGGCATTAATAGGATATGGTAACGACTGTTTAGCTCAGTGTCGGGAAATTGTTGACTTTGTAGTGCTGCCACACTGGGAAAGCAAGACGCCGGCACCATGACACAATTTCCCACTCAGTCACATTATCCTGATACTGAGCAACTGCGATTATGATACTAAATGATGATAAATAAGATGATCTTCATAATGACCATCATCATAGTGATCATAATAGTCACAAAGATTATGATAATGTTAATAAGAATGATAAGAATATCAGGAATAATAGGAACAATAAGAGTATTTGGAATGTTAAGATTAATAAAGGAATAAAAAAGTAAAGGAAAGTTTGTTTTATTTAACGATGCCTCTAGAGCACATTGATTTTCGTATCATCGGCTATTGGATGTCAAACATATGATCATTCTGACATATTTCTTTGGAGGGAACCCGCTGCCGCCACATAGGCTACTCCTTCCGATACTTTGAATTAGACTTTGTTGGGTGTTTGTGACCTAACGGTCACTGGCTGAAGAGCTGCAGCATTGATTAAACGGCGCCGTAAAAACGGTAGTTTCATTTCTTCTTATTTCCTCTTTTTTTCCCGATAAGCAGCAGAGGGTCTTTTATATGCACTTTCCCACAGACAGGACAGCACATACCACAGCCTTTGATGAACCAGTTGTGGACGACTGGTTGGAACTGAAAATAGCCCAAACTGCAAATGGGTCCACTGAGCAGGATCGATCTGATGACCCACACCTTCACAGGTGGACGCTCTACCGCCTGAGCTACGTCCCGCTCATAAAAGAATAAAAGACACATATCCCAGAATCCTCACTGGTGGCAGTTTACAGTGCCCAGAACGAGGCTGCAGGCGCGGGTGGTGATTGGTGATTGGCTTTAATTGTGTCACTCCGACAGAACCGCCTGGCCGACGTCATATGCTAACCTCTAATTAATTCCAATTAATACCAAATTAGTTGCAGGCGCTATGAGTGTGTGTGGTCTTTATTTTATTTTATTTTATTTTAGTTTTTTGTAGGGGAGGAGCATGTGAAGCTACTTAGCGCCGCGTGTGTAATCAGTGCCGAACCGTGAGGTAGGGGGCGCCACTGGAGAGTGCGTTTTAGCTTTATGCAGTGGTGGGATGTGGGTGTGGGTGTGGGTGGGAGGTTCAACAATCAATGGATGTATCCCAGTTGGACCAATTTGCGTCGTGTGTGTGTCGCCAACTTTACTGTGTTTGTGCACCAGGGGATGTTAGAGGTGGGGTGGTGGGGGCTGTGGGGGCGGCGGGAGGCGGGGGTTGTGGGCGGGGGTGGGGGGTGGCGGGGGTGATGTGGTGAATAGTGAAGGTAGTGAATGGATTCAGTGCGAGCTAAGGCCCAGTCTGGGTCTGTAATGTGCACATTTTGGCTCACTCTGAGCCCCAAGGCCCTGATGCTATTTTCAAGTGAATGTTGTAAACCCCTCCCCCCCGCCCCCACACACACATAGCCACACAAACA
Source organism: Branchipolynoe longqiensis (assembly GCA_030323885.1). Taxonomy (NCBI): domain Eukaryota; kingdom Metazoa; phylum Annelida; class Polychaeta; order Phyllodocida; family Polynoidae; genus Branchipolynoe; species Branchipolynoe longqiensis. The sequence goes on along the minus strand of CM059186.1, from coordinate 171,420,890 downwards.
CTCCCACCCCACCCACATGACCTCACTGAGCCATGGGTTCGTGGGTTCTAACCCTGGTCGAGTGAAATCAACGACTTAAGAATTTATACTTTTCGCTTCCTAACCATGCGCTCGTCATTGTTAGGATAGGGCAGGGACTGGTTGACTCAGTGTCAGGATTAGATACTGGAACCATGTGACTGAGTGGGATATCAGGTCATGGCAGCACTATAAAGTCACCATGAGTGCACACTATCACAAGCCGGTACCCATCCAGATATGACCTTAGATGTTGCTAGCAGGTAAAACAACAACAAACAAAAACAGGATTGGGAGGTGGAGGCAACAGTTAATGGTCACACACAGAGACGCACCCTACACCCCCTCACCCCTCCACAGACACACACTCCCACCCCACCCTTCAAAACACACACCCACCCCTCCACACACACACACTCCCACCCCACCCCTCAAAACACACCCACACCTCTCAACACCCACACACACCCACACCCCACACACCCACGGAGGTTTGGAAGATGGAGGCAGCAGTTAATGGTCATTAATCATCTCAGCTCGTCTTTCAGGTTGGGGGAATCCCCCTGGCTGTTTGAGACTAAACGCGCCTCGTAATGGCTGGTTGGTGGCCTGGGAACGGTCACGTGAGAGATGTCATGTGTGTGGTGGTGGGTATTGAATCAAAGCTGGGAGTTGTACAGTTGAGACAGTCATGTGTGTGCTGGGTATTGGGTTGAAGTTGGTAGAGTTGAGATAGTCATGTTGTAGAGTCTTATGCTCGGATTTGTGGTTGTGTACGTAGGTTGAGGGTGGGGTGGGGTGTGGGGGTGTTGTTTGTTTTTTGTTGGGTTTTGGTGGTTTGGTTTTTGTTTGGTTTGGTGTTTGGTTGGTGTGTGGTTGGTGTGTTGTGTTTGGTTGTTTTGGTGTGGTGTTGGGGTGGTGTTGTGGTTTTTTTTTGGTTTTTTTTGTTTTTTTTTTTTTTTATTTTCATGTGTGTGGCGGGTATTGGATTGAAGCTGGTACAGTTGAGATAGTCATGTGTGTGGTGGGTGTTGGATCAGAGCTGGTAGAGTTGAGATAGTCATGTGTGTGGTGGGTATTGGATTGAAGCTGGTACAGTTGAGATAGTCATGTGTGTGGTGGGTATTGGATTGAAGCTGGTACAGTTGAGATAGTCATGTGTGTGGTGGGTGTTGGATTGAAGCTGGTACAGTTGAGATAGTCTGTGTGTGGTGGGTGTTGGATTGAAGCTGGTACAGTTGAGATAGTCATGTGTGTGTTGGGTGTTGGATTGAAGCTGGTACAGTTGAGATAGTCATGTGTGTGGTGGGTGTTGGATTGAAGCTGGTACAGATGAGATAGTCATGTGTGTGGCAGGTATTGGATTGAAGCTGGTACAGTTGAGATAGTCATGTGTGTGGTGGGTGTTGGATCAGAGCTGGTACAGTTGAGATAGTCATGTGTGTGGTGGGTGTTGGATTGAAGCTGGTACAGTTGAGATAGTCATGTGTGTGGGGGTATTGGATTGAAGCTGGTACAGTTGAGATAGTCATGTGTGTGTTGGGTGTTGGATTGAAGCTGGTACATTAGAAGTCATTTGTGTGTTGGTGTTGGATTGAAGTTGGTAGAGTTGAGATAGTCATGTGTGTGTTGGGTGTTGGATTGAAGCTGGTACAGTTGAGATAGTCATGTGTGTGGTGGGTGTTGGATTGAAGCTGGTACAGTTGAGATAGTCATGTGTGTGGTGGGTGTTGGATTGAAGCTGGTACAGTTGAGATAGTCATGTGTGTGGTGGGTGTTGGATTGAAGCTGGTACAGATGAGATAGTCATGTGTGTGGTGGGTGTTGGATTGAAGCTGGTACAGTTGAGATAGTCATGTGTGTGGTGGGTGTTGGATCAGAGCTGGTACAGTTGAGATAGTCATGTGTGTGGTGGGTGTTGGATTGAAGCTGGTAGAGTTGAGATAGTCTGTGTGTGGTGGGTGTTGGATTGAAGCTGGTTCAGTTGAGATAGTCATGTGTTTGGTGGGTGTTGGATTGAAGCTGGTACAGCTGAGATAGTCATGTGTGTGGTGGGTATTGGATTTAAGCTGGTACAGTTGAGATAGTCTGTGTGTGGTGGGTGTTGGATCAGAGCTGGTACAGTTGAGATAGTCATGTGTGTGGTGGGTGTTGGATTGAAGCTGGTACAGTTGAGATAGTCATGTGTGTGGTGGGTGTTGGATTGAAGTTGGTACAGTTGAGATAGTCATGTGTGTGGTGGGTGTTGGATTGAAGCTGGCACAGCTGAGATAGTCATGTGTGTGGTGGGTGTTGGATTGGAGCTGGTACAGTTGAGATAGTCATGTGTGTGGCAGGTCTTGGATTGAAGCTGGTATAGTTGAGATAGTCATGTCTGTGTTGGGTGTTGGATTGAAGCTGGTACAGTTGAGATAGTCATGTGTGTGGGGGGTATTGGATTGAAGCTGGTACAGTTGAGATAGTCATGTGTGTGTTGGGTGTTGGATTGAAGCTGGTACAGTTGAGATAGTCATGTGTATGTTGGGTGTTGCATTGAAGCTGGTAGTGTTGAGATAGTCATGTGTGTGTTGGGTGTTGGATTGAAGCTGGTACAGTTGAGATAGTCATGTGTGTGTTGGGTGTTGGATTGAAGCTGGTACAGTTGAGATAGTCATGTGTGTTGGGTGTTGGATTGAAGCTGGTACAGTTGAGATAGTCATGTGTATGTTGGGTGTTGGACTGAAGCTGGTAGTGTTGAGATAGTCATGTGTGTGTTGGGTGTTGGATTGAAGCTGGTACAGTTGAGATAGTCATGTGTGTGTTGGGTGTTGGATTAAAGCTGGTACAGTTGAGATAGTCATGTGTGTGGGGGGTGTTGGATTGAAGTTGGTACAGTTGAGATAGTCATGTGTGTGGTGGGTGTTGGATTGAAGCTGGTACAGATGAGATAGTCATGTGTGTGGTGGGTGTTGGATCAGAGCTGGTACAGTTGAGATAGTCATGTGTGTGGTGGGTGTTGGATCAGAGCTGGTACAGTTGAGATAGTCATGTGTGTGGTGGGTATTGGATTGAAGCTGGTACAGTTGAGATAGTCATGTGTGTGGGGGGTATTGGATTGAAGCTGGTACAGTTGAGATAGTTATGTGTGTGTTGGGTGTTGGATTGAAGCTGGTACAGTTGAGATAGTCATGTGTGTGTTGGGTGTTGGATTGAAGCTGGTACAGTTGAGATAGTCATGTATGTGTTGGGTGTTGGATTGAAGCTGGTACAGTTGAGATAGTCATGTGTGTGTTGGGTGTTGGATTGAAGCTGGTACAGTTGAGATAGTCATGTGTGTGTGGGTGTTGGATTGAAGCTGGTACAGTTGAGATAGTCATGTGTGTGGTGGGGTTTGGATTGAAGCGGTAGTGTTGAGTAGTCATGTGTGTGGCAGGTATTGGATTGAAGCTGGTACAGTTGAGATAGTCATGTGTGTGGCAGGTATTGGATTGGTGCTGGTACAGTTGAGATAGTCATGTGTGTGGTGGGTGTTGGATTGGTGCTGGTACAGTTGAGATAGTCATGTGTGTGGTGGGTATTGGATTGAAGCTGGTACAGTTGAGATAGTCATGTGTGTGGTGGGTATTGGATTGAAGCTGGTACAGTTGAGATAGTCATGTGTGTGGTGGGTATTGGATTGAAGCTGGTACAGTTGAGATAGTCATGTGTGTGGTGGGTATTGGATTGAAGCTGGTACAGTTGAGATAGTCATGTGTGTGGTGGGTATTGGATTGAAGCTGGTACAGTTGAGATAGTCATGTGTGTGGTGGGTATTGGATTGAAGCTGGTACAGTTGAGATAGTCATGTGTGTGGTGGGTATTGGATTGAAGCTGGTACAGTTGAGATAGTCATGTGTGTGGTGGGTATTGGATTGAAGCTGGTACAGTTGAGATAGTCATGTGTGTGGTGGGTGTTGGATCAGAGCTGGTACAGTTGAGATAGTCATGTGTGTGGTGGGTATTGGATTGAAGCTGGTACAGTTGAGATAGTCATGTGTGTGGTGGGTATTGGATTGAAGCTGGTACAGTTGAGATAGTCATGTGTGTGGTGGGTATTGGATTGAAGCTGGTACAGTTGAGATAGTCATGTGTGTGGTGGGTGTTGGATTGAAGCTGGTACAGTTGAGATAGTCATGTGTGTGGTGGGTATTGGATTGAAGCTGGTACAGTTGAGATAGTCATGTGTGTGGTGGGTATTGGATTGAAGCTGGTACAGTTGAGATAGTCATGTGTGTAGCGGGTATTGGATTGAAGCTGGTACAGTTGAGATAGTCATGTGTGTGGTGGGTATTGGATTGAAGCTGGTACAGTTGAGATAGTCATGTGTGTGGTGGGTATTGGATTGAAGCTGGTACAGTTGAGATAGTCATGTGTGTGTTGGGTGTTGGATTGAAGCTGGTACAGTTGAGATAGTCATGTGTGTGTTGGGTGTTGGATTGAAGCTGGTACAGTTGAGATAGTCATGTGTGTGGTGGGTGTTGGATTGAAGCTGGTACAGTTGAGATAGTCATGTGTGTGGTGGGTATTGGATTGAAGCTGGTACAGTTGAGATAGTCATGTGTGTGGTGGGTGTTGGATTGAAGCTGGTACAGTTGAGATAGTCATGTGTGTGGTGGGTGTTGGATTGAAGCTGGTACAGTTGAGATAGTCATGTGTGTGGTGGGTGTTGGATTGAAGCTGGTACAGTTGAGATAGTCATGTGTGTGGTGGGTGTTGGATCAGAGCTGGTACAGTTGAGATAGTCATGTGTGTGGTGGGTGTTGGATTGAAGCTGGTACAGTTGAGATAGTCATGTGTGTGGTGGGTGTTGGATTGAAGCTGGTACAGTTGAGATAGTCATGTGTGTGGTGGGTGTTGGATCAGAGCTGGTACAGTTGAGATAGTCATTTGTGTGGTGGGTATTGGATTGAAGCTGGTACAGCTGAGATAGTCATGTGTGTGGTGGGTGTTGGATTGAAGCTGGTACAGTTGAGATAAGCATGTGTGTGGTGGGTATTGGATTGAAGCTGGTACAGTTGAGATAGTCTGTGTGTGGTGGGTGTTGGATCAGAGCTGGTACAGTTGAGATAGTCATGTGTGTGGCAGGTATTGGATTGAAGCTGGTACAGTTGAGATACTCATGTGTGTGGTGGGTGTTGGATTGAAGCTGGTACAGTTGAGATAGTCATGTGTGTGGTGGGTATTGGATCAGAGCTGGTACAGCTGAGATAGTCATGTGTGTGGGGGGTATTGGATTGAAGCTGGTACAGTTGAGATAGTCATGTGTTTGGCGGGTATTGGATTGAAGCTGGTACACTTGAGATAGCCATGTGTGTAGCGGGTATTGGATTGGTGCTGGTACAGTTGAGATAGCCATGTGTGTAGCGGGTATTGGATTGGTGCTGGTACAGTTGAGATAGCCATGTGTGTAGCGGGTATTGGATTGAAGCTGGTACAGTTGAGATAGTCATGTGTGTGAGGGGTATTGGATTGAAGCTGGTACAGCTGAGATAGTCATGTGTGTGGGGGGTATTGGATTGAAGCTGGTACAGTTGAGATAGTCATGTGTGTAGCGGGTATTGGATTGGTGCTGGTACAGTTGAGATAGTCATGTGTGTAGCGGGTATTGGATTGGTGCTGGTACAGTTGAGATAGTCATTGGATTGAAGCGTAATAGTACAGTTGAGATAGTCATGTGTGTGGGGGGTATTGGATTGGTGCTGGTACAGTTGAGATAGTCATCTGTGTAGCGGGTATTGGATTGAAGCTGGTACACTTGAGATAGCCATGTGTGTAGCGGGTATTGGATTGGTGCTGGTACAGTTGAGATAGTCATTGGATTGAAGCGTAATAGTACAGTTGAGATAGTCATGTATGTGGTGGGTATTGGATTGAAGCTGGTACACTTGAGATAGCCATGTGTGTAGCGGGTATTGGATTGGTGCTGGTACAGTTGAGATAGTCATTGGATTGAAGCGTAATAGTACAGTTGAGATAGTCATGTGTGTGACAGGTGTTGACAAATATAATAAAACATGTAGTTTAATGAACTTTAAAAGTCAAATCGACAGCATTCCATCATCGACATCTTGTCTTGTTGCATTCTCTACCATTTCACCAACTCGGTGCCGATATAAGTAGTCATTAGATACTGGAACCAGGAATACCACTTCCTGTTCCATAATAAAGCAATGTTCGCCTGTATTTAGATTAGACTACGTTGTCATTCACCACTACTGCAAGTACGGGGTGAATCTGTTATCTATGTGACATCCACATGACTGACTGCCAGTAGACAGGTCTGACAGCGCTGCAGGCAATGCGAGCCGCTCTCCCTCGGTATTGATCGTCATCGCGGTGGGAGTGGCGGTGTGTGGGTGTTGGCAGAAGAAATAAGAGCCCATGCTTTTCTACAGCAATTGCGTGGCTGTACTCGGCTATAAGATATGAGTGAGTGTCAAGGGTAGTGTGGTCTTTATTGCAACGCCTGTGAAGTGTGACACTGCAGTGTTGTGTTTATCGTGGAGGTTCTGCAGTGTGACACTGTACTGCTATGTTTGTCATGGGTGCTTTGAAGTGTGACACGGCTTAAACAACTAATGTACCAAAACAAAACAAAATACTGTGCAGTGTGACACTGCACTGTCATGTTTATGATCTCTTCAATGCAGTGTGAACACAGCAGTGTTGTGTTTATCATGAAGACTGTGCAGTGTGACACTCCGGGTTGTGGTTATTTGTGCACTTGTGAATTGTAACCTTGCAGTGGCTAGATAAAAAGATTCACCCATCCCCAGAGTAGGGGTAAAAAAACAACCCGTTAGAAAAAGCGGCGAATGGTCGGGTAAATGAAATGAGCACGCAACTTCTTACTTTAAGAAGCAAAATATATTCTTCACATACCTCTTTATATTTACCCGTGACTTTAAGAGGAATAATTGATTAAATAATGTAAATTAATACACTTTAAAACTCAAATCGAGGGCATTCTGAGGTCGCCATGTTGTCTTTTTGCCTTCTCACCCAGTTCACCAACTCTGTGCCAATATAGGTAGCCACTGGAAAGTGGAACCAGGAACTCCACTTCCTGTTCATACTCATTTCATTTACCCAGCCTTTCGCTACTTTTTCTAACGGGTTGTTTTTCACCCCTACTCTGGGGAGGCGTGAATCTTTTATCTGTGCAGTGGTGTGCTTGTCACGGAGAGAAAGTTTGAACCAGTCACGTGATGTCATAATTCATCACGCCCAGGAATATTCAGAAATAGTTTTTAACAAAATACTCATATTGTAGAAATGTCAACGGGATTCAGCCTAGAACTGCCTATGATATGCAAATACATGTAGCCATATTCTCTGACGTCACGAAGGGAAAGGATAGGTGGTGTAGCATATTAACAGTCAATTTAACAGAACCTGTTACTGCAGAAGTCTATGGTGTTACCGAAGAGTCTGAATCGTTAATTTTCTATGTTTGCACTCTGAATATCTCAAAAGTTTACCATTTAAAATAAAACTAACTTTGAACTAATGTAAAGTAGATACTAGTGATCGATCTAATCTATTTATCTCAGAAAGAATACAGAAATTCAAAATCATCGGACTATGCAACTTTAAGTAAGTCATTGGTTTGACTCAGCATTGGTTTGAACACATGACCTCCACATGACCTTCAGGGAAAGCCAACAATTGAGCCATCCCGTCCGGTTTATGTGATAGAATATGATGTGATGAAATTCACTGTATTTACACACATGGTAATTAATTCTAAACCATCGGATCATGCAATTTTAAGGATGTCTAAGTACACTAGAAGCAACTACGCATCACATTTCAACAACCCAGTTTCAATTCGTCTTCCCCAAAAAAACTGCTTGACTTGAATATACAAGTATGCAGAAGTTCCAAATCTCCCGATTTGGCAGGAGATCGCCATAAAATATAGCAAAATAACCCAAATCTCCCGATTTTCCGCTTTTAATTTGTAATCATCCTCCAAAGAATCATTTGAGCTTCTTTTCTTATTTTTTATAGAAAGAATTTATGCATATTTTCCATCAAAATGTACCAGAATGCACCGTTTTATATCACTTTTGTTCTCAACATTTTCAAGCTGAGGCCCCCAGACCAAAGCTGTGGGAGGCGGCAAGCCCCGCTCCCACATCCACCACCTTTGACTAACCATATTTGTCTCCCTATTTACAATTTGTGATTTAGGGTGATCTCCCTACTTACGCTCTTATCTACTTGGCACCTGACCAGACGGGATGGCCGAATGAGTTGAGCGTCCGTCTCCTATTTTGGGAGATCGAGGGATCCGAACACATGTGGTCATGGTGTATAGTCGTCGTCTGGCAGCTGTGGTTTGTGTAGACAGGCTATATGAAATCAATACAGGCAAGGAGAGAAAGGAAGAGTATAAAGAGTGAAAGTAGAGTGAGAGCTTGCAGCCTCAGGTTTATTATTATATAGTGGTACATGGATCTGACATGGCATGCCACCTGACCATGCTCTCCAATGAACAACAAGCATGTCTAGTTCCACCAATGAACAACAAGCATTCTTGTGTCACCATGGCTACTGTGATCTACCCACCACCACCATGTGGTGTGGCTGCTTGTCCTGCACCTGTCTGCTGTGTGTGTGTGGTGATCCGTGACTAACAGTTGGGGGGAGGGGGTAGTGAGTAGAGCTATTGGGCTCCTTACACACTAACAGGAGTGCCCCTCTCACACTATCTATCTAATACAAAATGACTATTGACTACAAATAAAGAGTCACCAGCAACTACATAAATACATTCATGCTCCTGGCCCTATACATCATTTACATTAATAGCCCATTTGTATTCCTTTATAGACCATTTCAGATTCCCCACCAATGCGTTTTATCAGAATATTTTACAATGGGTTTGAACCCAGGTCGAGTCAAACCAATGACTTAAAAATGTATACTTGTCACTTCCTAGCCAGGCGCTCTGCATTATTAGGATAGGGCAAGGACTGGTTGGCTCAGTGTCAGGATAATGTGACTGAGTGGGATATCAGGTCATGGTGTGGGTGGCCTGGTCTCCCAGGGGGGGAGCACTAAAAGATTGCCATGAGTGTGCACTGTCACAAGTCAGTACCTGTTCTGATATGACCTTAGATGTTGCTAGGACATAAAACAACAAACAAATAAACTTGGCGCCTGTGCATATGTATAAAACATTTCATCCGTTCGTGTGGTGTAATGAAGCTGAAGATGCGTATATACCCGCCATAATCCCATCTGAGACGAGGGGAAGAGGCAGGATCAATTATGTAAATTGAAGTCTCCCCCGCCTTTATAAATGAATAAAAAAGAAAGAATTTAACCACGTGACATACCCGAGACAGGCGGAGAGGTGTGCGGGGTGGTGGTGGGGTGGTACGTCGGGTGGTGGGTGGTGGTGGGTGGGGTGGAGCGTTCCGTTGGTGGGTGGGTGGTGTGGGTGGTGGGTCGGGTGGTGGGTGTGGGTGGGGTGGTGGGCAGAGTGGTGGTGGGCGGGTGTTGGGTAGGTGGGGTGGGCGGTGGTGGGTGGGGTGGGGTAGGTGGTGGGTGGGTGGTTGGCGGAGGGGTGGTGGGGGTGGTGGTTGGGTGGTGGGTGGGTGTTGGTGGGGTGGTGCATCTGGTGGTGGGGTGTGTTGGGCAGGAGTGGTGGGGTTGGTAGTGGAACTGTGGTGGGTGTGGTTCGGGTGGTGGGTGGGGTGAAGGGGGCTGGTGGGCGGAGGTGGTGGCGGAGGGTGGTGGTCGGGTGGTGGACGGGTGGAGGGCGGAGTGTTGGGCTGGGTGGTGGGCGGGGTGGGGTGGTGGGCGGGTGGTGGGCGGAGTGGTGGGTGAGGGAGGTGGTTGGGTGGTGGGCGGAGTGGTGGGTGGGATGGTGGGCGGAGTGGTGGGTGGGGAGGTGGTTGGGTGGTGGGCGGAATCGTGGGTGGGGTGGTGGGTGGGGTGGTGGGCGGAGTGGTGGTGGGCGGGGTGGTGGGCGGAGTGTTTAAAAAAAAGTATTGCTAAGGTATTGTAAAGGATCTTTTAATATTTCTGGAAATAAACCAACACGCTGTTGCTTTTAGAACACGAGTATGGAATTGTTGCCGTGTGTGTGCGTGTGTGTGTGTGTTGGGAGTGTGTGCGTGTGTGTGTGTATTTGGAGGTGGCCTCGTACCCGTACGCCCCCTGGTGAGTGTCGGCGTGTCCGTAGTGCAACCAACAAGAGCCCCCCTCCCCCTTCCACTTCTCCTACCCCTCCTCCTCTCCCCTACCCCAGCCCCCATCCTCTCCTCCGCCAGCACCTCTCCCTCCCCTCCCCCTCCCTCCCCCTCTCCCCACTCCCCACTCCCCTCCCCCTCCTATTTCCTCTCCCCTTCCCCCGTCCCCCTCCTCCTCGTCCCCCTCCACCTCCTTCTCCCCCTCCTCCCCCCCCCCCCCTCCCTTCCCCCCTTCCCCCCGCCCTATTGACTGTGGTGCTGGTCCCTATAAGGGCTCGGGTGAGCCGTGTATTAGGGCGGCCCGGAGGTCGTCGTAGCGGCCCGATGTTGATGGAGTGTCCGCGGGCACTTATTGAATGGCGCCCGGCCTTTGATTGAATCAGACCGGGGATCGGCCGCGTTGCCACGCCCTCACGCCAGCATCGGGCCGCCCCGCCGTCACACCCGGCCCCGCCCGGCCAAACCTCTCGCCGGCTCCTGTCCCCGGCTCTACCCGAGCTCAGGCCCCCGCCAGCCCGTCCTACTCTGCTCCTTTCCTGATCCACTTCTGACCAGTCCCTGTCCACCTCACCTCACGCCTACCCCCCCCCCCCCCTCGTCCGCCCCCCCGCCTCTTCTTTGCCCGTCTGTCCCGTCCTGGCTCACCTAACCCGCAGGATCCCCTCCTCGCTCCGCCCCGCCCCGCCCCGCCCCGCACCGCCCCGCCCCGCCCCGCACCGCCCCGCCCCGCCCTGGCCCGCTTCGTTCCACCCGCCCCGCTCCACCGCATACCGCCCGCCCCACTCAACCCCACCCCCACTCCCCAACTGCGTCCCGCTCCGCCCAGCCCCACCACGCCCCGCCTAGCCCCGCCACGCCACGCCACGCCACGCCACGCCACGCCACGCCAAGCCCAGCTCTCGTTCACATTCAACAACCCCATTCACTGCTTGCCTGCAGTCAGAGTAAGTGGAAACACTCAGAGGGGCGGGGTCGTGGGTGGTGGTGTGGTGGTGGTGGGTGGTGTGGTGTGGGTGGTAGGGTGTGGTGGTGTGTAGTGGTGTCGTGGTGGCTGTGGGGTGGTGTGGTGTGTTGTGGTGGTGGGTTGGTGTGGTGTGGGTGGTTGGTGGTGATGGTGTAGGTGGTGGTGGTGTTGGGTGGTGGTGGGTGGGTGGTTGTTGGTAGTGGTTGGTGGTGATGGTGGTGGGTGTGGTGGTGGTGGAGTGGGTGGAGGTGTAGGGTGGGTGGAGGTGGGTGGTGGTGGTGGTGGTGGTAGGTGGTGGTGGTGTGGTGGTGGTGTAGTGATAGTGGGTGGGTGGTGGCGGTGGGTGGTTTGGTGTAGTGGTGGTGGTGGGTATTGTGGTGTGTTGGTGGTGGTTAGTGGTGTGGGTGTGTGGTGTAGGTGGTGGTGGGTGGAGCTGGTGGTGGTGTAGTGGTGATGGGTGGTGTGGTGGGTGGGGTGGATGGTGTAGTGGTGGTGTGGTGGGTGTGGTGTAGGTGGTGGTGGTGGTTGGGTGGTGTGGGTTTGGGATGTGTGGTGGTAGGTGGTGGGTGGTGCATTAGGTGGGTGCCTGGGTGGTGGTGGTGGTTGGTGGGGGGTGTGGTGGTGGTGATGGTGGTGTGGGTGGTGGTGGTTCTAGGGGCGGTGAAGGAGGTTGGAGCTTGGTGGTAGGGGTGGTGGTGTTGGGGAGTGGTGGGTGGAAGTGGGTGAGGGGGAGAAAAGGTGGTGGGTGGGTGGTGGGTGGTGGTGGTTGTGGTAGGGGCGGTGAAGGAGGTGGGTGGTGGGTGGTGGTGGTGGTGGGTGGTGTGGGTGCAGTGTGTGGAGGTGGTAGGAATGTGGAGGTGGTGGGGTGGTGGGTGGTGGTAGGTGTGTGAGGTGGGTGGTGGTGGTGTGGTGGTGGTGGGGTGGTGGTTGGGCGGTTTGGTTGTGGGTGGTGGTGGGTGGTTGGTGGTGGTGGTGGGTGGTGTGGTGGTGGGTGGTGTGGTATAGGTGTAGTGGTGGGTGGTGGTGTTGGTGGCTGGTGGGTGGTGGGTGGGTGTGGTGGTGGGGGAGGTGGAAGTGAAGTGAGGTGGGTGGTGAGTGGGTGATGGTGGTGAGCTGGTGTGGTGTGGTGGTGTAGTGGTGTGGTTGGTGTGGTTGGTATGGTGGTGTGGTGGGTGCGTGGAGAGGGGTGGTGGTGTGTGTGGGTGGTGGGTGGTGTGGTGTAGTGCGGTGATGAGTGTGTGGGGTGGTTACGTATCCTCGTGTGGTGTTAAAGTGTGGTGGTGGGGTGGTGGTGTAGTGGTGGTGGTGGTGTGTGGGTTGTGGTGGTGTGGTGGAGTGGTGGTGTGGTGGTGTGGGTGGTGGTGGTGTTGGTGGTGGGTGTGTGGTGGGTGGGGTGTGGTGGTGGTGGTGGTGGTGGTGGTGTGTGTGTGTGGTGGTGGTGGTGTGTGGTTCTAGGGGCGAGTGAAAGGAGGTGGTGCTGGGTGGTAGGGGTGATGTGGTGGGTGAGGAGGGGATGGTGGTGGGTGGTGTTGGTGGGGGTGTGGTGGGTGGTGATGGTGGGTGTGTGGTGGTGGTAGTGTGGTAGTTTGTAGGGGCGGTGAAGGAGGTGGTGGTGGGTGGTAGGGGTGGTGGTGGTGGGGGAGGTGGTGGGTGGTGCTGGTGGTGGGGGAGGTGGTAGTGAAGTGGTGGGTGGTGGTGGGTGGTGGTGGTGGTGGTAGGGGCGGTGATGGAGGTGGTGGTGGGTGGTAGGGGTGGTGGTGGTGGTGGTGGATGTCGGGGCGGTGATGGAGGTGTTCATTCTCGCGGCACCTATGTGATGTATAACGAATTATGCGAATATAAATGTACAGATCTACATAATGTCACATTATTTCCTCGCTATTCACCGAACCCAGTGTCCAGCCTCACTACCCGCTGGGCCAAACATGTATTAATCACATGTTTGTTTGTTGGGGTTTATGTCCTAGCAATATCTAAGGTCATATCAGGATGGATGCCGACTTGTCACAGTGCCCACTCATGTCACATTCAGTCACATTATCCTCATACTAAACACATCCTGTACTCATATACACATACATACATATGTACATGCATTCATACACACAAACATGCACACATACATTCACAAATACATGCACATTAACATTCGCAAATACATGCAAACATACATGTACAAATACATTCACAAATACATTCACACACCATACACACATGCACATATACACATATACATACACACACATGCATGTATACATTCATACACATACATACATAGACACGCAATACATGCATGCATACATATGCACATACACACATACATACACATACATATGTAAATACATACATACACACATACACATACATATGTAAATACATATGTACATACACATACATATGTAAATACATGCATACACACATACATACATACACATACATATGTAAATACACACAGACATACAGACATACACATACATATGTAAATACATACATACACACATACATACATATATGCATACATACATACATATACACATACATACATACATACACATACATACATACACATACATATGCAAACACATACATACCTATACACATACATACATATACAAATACATACACACATACATACATACATACATACATACATACATACATACATACATACATACATAGATGCATACTCATACATATGTATGTACACACACTCCTGCAGGTGCTACATGACGTTGCTGTTACATGTAGGTGACAGTTAATTGTGTCACGTGGTCATGGCGCCACCTGTCGGGATTCACTCACGATTCGAACCGTTGTTAACAGCGACATCTTGGTGAGAAGGAAATATCTGGGTCACCCCCCCCCCCCATCTCTCCTCACCCCCCTTTAATTATGTATTAATACCTTAGTACTCGCACTACACTTAGGTTAACATTCTGGAACTAATCACTCTTAACTGATTAGGGACATGCCTGCCATCTTTTTGTTGTTGTAAATGTAGTTTATTCATTGGATAACATCTTTTGCCAGTTGGTGTGGAACTGGCCTTCCAGACATGTGACAATACAGTTATTTACAATATATGTATATGTAGTCTGATATTGTCATCAGCAGCTAGCTCAAGTCCGCCAAAATAACAATATTAATCATTCTTACATATGGACTTACATGTGGACTTACATATGGATTTACATGTGGACTTACATATGGACTTACATATGGATTTACATATGGACTTACATATGGACTTACATATGCACTTACATATGCACTTGCATATGCACTTACATATGCACTTACATATGGACTTACATCTGCACTTACATATGCACTTACATATTCACTTACTTATAGACTTATATATGGACTTATCACACTATGACGTATCTTGCCGGCGTGCCGCCAATGCACCAAAAAGTCGAGAAACGTCAAACTTTTCGGCGCGGTGGGGAAAAGTTTGACGTCAGCGCAACATGTTGGTAGCATGCGGCCGATGTTGTGGTAACGTATATCGACGCGTGAGGAAAAAAACTAAAAGGTTTGGCGCACCATCCTGATATGACCTTAGATGTTGCTAGGACATAAAACAACAACACACCAGTTTGCCGCAACCTGTGGGAACGAGCCTCACACGCGCACAGCGTCTGCCTACCGTTCGCATAGCGCTCTTCCAGCGCATTTAACGTATTTCGACGCACCCCTAACGTGGCCATAATGTTGGCACCCACACGTTGGCACACGTCGAAAGTTTTGTGCAAGCGCAAAACTTTTGACACGCCATGACATGCGCCGCCAATCCTCGCAAACTGTCGCCATCCATCAACGTGTATCAATGCGCGCCTAACGCGTGCGTAATGCTTCCTGATGTGTCCCGACATTTCGCCCAAAAAGTGACACACGTCAACCCGCATTGGCGAGAAACGTCGTAATGTGACAGCACCATTACATATGGACTTACATATGGACTTAATGTTAGTAACAATGGGATAAACTTTGTTTGGTAGTTTGTGTAAGTAGGTTGTTAGTAACGATGGGATAAACTATGTTTGGTAGTTTGTGTAAGTAGATTGTTGGTAACGATGGGATAAACTATGTTTGGTAGTTTGTGTAAGTAGATTGTTGGTAACGATGGGATAAACTATGTTTGGTAGTTTGTGTAAGTAGGTTGTTAGTAACGATGGGATAAACTATATTTGGTAGTTTGTGTAAGTAGGTTGTTAGTAATGATGGGATCAACTATATTTGGTAGTTTGTGTAAGTAGGTTGTTAGTAATGATGGGATAAACTATGTTTAGTAGTTTGTGTAAGTAGATTGTTGGTAACGATGGGATAAACTATGTTTGGTAGTTTGTGTAAGTAGATTGTTGGTAACGATGAGATAAACTATGTTTGGTAGTTTGTGTAAGTAGGCTGTTATTAACAATGGGATAAACTATATTTGGTAGTTTGTGTAAGTAGGTTGTTAGAAATGATGGGATAAACTATATTTGGTAGTTTGTGTAAGTAGGTTGTTAGCAACGATGGGATAAACTATATTTGATAATTTGCGTAAGTAGGTTGTTAGTAATGATGGGATGAACTATATTTGGTCGTTTGTGTAAGTAGATTGTTGGTAACGATGGGATAAACTATGTTTGGTAGTTTCTGTAAGTAGGATGTTAGTAACGATGGGATAAACTATGTTTTGTCGTTTGTGTAAGTAGCTTGTTAGTAACGATGGGATAAACTATGTTTGGTAGTTTGCGTAAGTAGGCTGTTATTAACGATGGGATGAACTATGTTTGGTAGAGTTTGCGTAAGTAGGCTGTTAGTAACGATGGGATAAACTATGTTTGGTAGTTTGTGTAAGTAGGTTGTTAGTAACGATGGGATAAACTATGTTTGGTAGTTTGTGTAAGTAGGTTGTTAGTAACGATGGGATAAACTATGTTTGGTAGTTTGTGTAAGTAGGTTGTTAGTAACGATGGGATAAACTATGTTTGGTAGCTTGCATAAGTAGGTTGTTAGTAACGATGGGATAAACTATATTTGGTAGTTTGTGTAAGTAGATTGTTATTAACGATGGGATGATCTATGTTTGGTAGCTTGCGTAAGTAGGTTGTTAGTATCGATGGGATAAATGTTTGGAGGATTGTAAGTTTCAGTCTGGTAGTAATCGAGTACAGTGTTCCGCTGTTCAACCTTCATGTTTACAGCAATACCTCCACACTGATACGCAGGCTCGTCAGGCTTTCCTTTCCTTTCTTTTCTCTTTGAGAGAGGGTTTAGTACCTTCGTGTGTTGAGGTGCAGAGTAGGCGGGCAGTTCAGAGGCTGCCGCTAGTAGGCTGACTTTGAAACGGAACAAGGTCGAGTAGCGCTTGTTGGGGCAGAAAGTGCTTATTATACCAGGAGACGGAGGGGGGAGGTGGTGAGAGGGGAGGGAGGGTGGGTGGGTTTGGAGAGAGGTGGGAGGGTGGGTGGGGAGAGGGGGGGAGGGGGTTGGTCGTGCCCGGAATTGGAACAGAGAGATCAAAGTAGAAAGCGCGGGAACGAGGCCCAGCTGATGGAGATTAGTTTGCAGCTAGTTGACCTTGACCTTCCCCACCAGCCCCAACCGTCACCACCCCAACTTCCTGACCTCACCCATACCTGTCTCCATAGCAGTCACTAACAGTAACAGCCTCCCTCCCTCCTTCCTATTTCCCTCCATCTACCACACTCCTTCTCATATCCTCCACACTTCTCTTCCTACTTCACCTTCTGTCCCTTCCCCCTCCCTTCTTCCTCTTTCTGTCCATCCACCCCACTCCTTCTCTCGTCCTCCATTCTTCTCTTCCTACTTCACCTTCTGTCCCTTCCCCCTCCCTCCGTTCCCCACTCTTTCATTCCACACTCAACACATCCATATCCTCATTTTCTACTTTCCTTTCTCTCCCTCCCTTCTCTCTGTCCCAGTCCCTTCCTCTGTCCCCCTCACTCCGTCTGTCAAACTACCTCCCTCCCTCCATCCCTCTCCTCCCCTCCCTCACTCCCTCCCCTCATTCCATCCCCTGTCCCCCTCCCTCTGTCCCTCTTCTCACTCTCTCGCCTTCTTTGTCCCTCCCTCCCATTCTACCCCTCCTACTCCCCTTCTCACCCCCAACCTCCCTACTTCAGTACCTCCCCTCTCCCCCCATCCTCTCTCCGTCTACACCCTCCACCTTTCCCTCCCCTCTCCTCCTTTCCCTTCTTCTTCCCTCCTCCTCACTTCTCCCTCCCTATCTCCACACCTCACTCCCCCTTCCTCTCCTTCCCACCTCCATCCTTCTCCCTTCCCCCTCCCTGCCCCTTCCCTCACCTCCCTCCCCCCTCCCTCCTCCCCCTCATCCCTCACATTCACCCACTCTCCCCACTCCCCTCCTCGCTACTCCCTTCTACCCCCTCCCCCCCCCTCCACCTTCCCTCCATCCATCCCAGTTCCAGTCGCCTAAGTCTATCATTGTGTGGAAACTACGGTGCATTATATAAATCATCCAGTGCAAATGAGAGCGCATAGCGTCTGTTAGGGAAGACGGGGACCGGTGGTGGCGCCACTGGTCACACGCATTGGCTTAAGGAGGCAGTACATAGAATAATCGGTAATCATAATAATAGCAGCAATTGCCTTCCATGCCTTTATACTTGCACAATACATTATACACCACATATATATGATATGGTTCAAGCGTAAAACCCGACAAATCCATTTGAGTTGTTTTCTGGAAAATAGAATTTACTGTTGTGCTTTCCAGTTGAAGTGTATCAATTTCATATTGAATAGGGCCTGTGACAGCTACTGCGGAAATACCCCAGATTTGATTATCGGAATGATGGCAGCTTCAGCTCAAACCTGGTAGTCATGGTTTCATTTCGACCTGGATGGCGACTGTCGGTCTTTGCGCCTGAACCCTTCATACCTGAACCGCACTGAAAACAACAAACTCTGTGGAGACAGATGTGCATTTAGAGTCTACCCTAAAGGCCCGGTCACATAGCCGTTAGTGGACGTAGTGATCCGTAGGATAGATTAACGTGGGTCAAATGTGGTGTAAGTACGCTACACTACGTTACACTACGTTACACTACGTTACACTACGTTGAAATATGTTAAGGTATGGCAACTGTGACATTACGGTATGGATAAATGCGTTATGAGTAGACTGTTATGATACGGATGCCAGTACGTTCAACTACGTTCAACTACGTTCAACTATGTTCAACTACGTTCAACTACATTAGCCTCCATTACATTCACCTATGTCCACTAATGGCTATGTGACCAGGGCTTCATCCAAGTATGCTAGAGTACACTAGAGTATGCTAGAGTACACTAGAGTATGCTAGAGTTTGTTAAAATAACGGATGCCAATTCAGCCTCTAATGGCCCTTTCACACTACGACGTAATGACGTCAGCGTAGGGAGAACGTGAAGAACGTTGAACTTCTGGGCGTAGTATGTGAATTTGGGCAGAAGTTGAACATGGATGCAGCATAGTGGACGAGAGCGTAACGTCGGTAAAGCGTAGTGATACCGTCATTCAACGAGAGAGGAAAACGTCATTACGCTCACGGAACGTTATGAACGTTATTCCATCGCCAGAAGAACGTTACATGACGTTACCTACGTCATGAGACGTTGAACGTACGTTGAATGCACGTTCTCCTGACGTTCTCCCGACGTTCTCCTGACGTTCCCATTACACCACGTAGGCATTTGCACTCGGTTTAATGTGGGTCAACGTAGTGGAACGTAGTTGAACGTAGTGAGCAGCGTTGGAAAAACGTCTGTTTAACATCATTGACGTTCACTGAACGTGAACAGAACGTACGGCGAACGTAAACCCTTACGTTCGAGCTACGTCAAAATTTTTGAACATGTCCAAAACCTCGACGTAACTCAACGTAACACGACGTAATGTGACGTAGCTCGACGTCATTCTAACGTCATTATGACATCATCATGACGTAACCCAATGTAATGACGAAAACTGACCACATTAGGCTCACATTGGCTCGTTACGTCGTAGTGTGACAGGGGCATAACGTACGCTCTTTTTGAACATATCTTAGACAATTTACTTTAAAGCAAGGTGTTTCAGGATCATTGTATTAAATGCACATTTCAAAATGCACAATAAAAGTACCTTTTGGTGTTATAAGCATAGATTTACCCAGTGCATCTGGAAATATACTCAGTAAAGGATAAAAAAAAGAAGTCAACAATTTCACCCACATAAACTTTGACGGCCTATTATTCAAAATGCATGAGAGGCGCAACCCGACTCATTTTGTGGTGTCAGGTCACATATGACCCAATTCCGAAGTAAGGTAAATAAACACAAGCCTCCATGTTGGATGTTGTAAGATGATGTGTGAGTTCTGGGCTCGCAGAACTGGAGAGCTGAATGTGTCACCATGACAACCATAAAGCATAAACACAAGCCTCCATGTTGGAGGTTGTAACATGATGTGCGAGTTCAGGGGGGGGGGGGGGGTCAAGTGCCCCACACACAGACACACACACACACAACCGGAAACTGTAGCCGAATCGGAAGAGCGCAGGCCTCTATTGCGGAATGTCCGGAGTTCAATTCCCGGTCGAGTCCCCACGACCCCCACGACCCCACCACCAAACATCACACACCACACATCACCACCACCACCACACACCACCACCCACAACACACCACCACACACCACCACAAATCACCACCACCACACATCACCACCACCACCAACACCACACACCACCAACACTACCGCCGCCGGTGCAGCGATGTGTGAAACAATCCCTCCTTACGTGGCGCCCCCTACTGGGCGGTGCGCGTGTTTAAGGACGCCCATTCCCGGTTGGTGGCGCTCTCGGTTCGTCATGTGACGGGGCCGGGTGGTGATGCTGGCGCTGGTGGTGGTGAGGGTGGGTGGTGCTGGTGGTGGTGCTGCTGGTGCTGGTGGTGGTGGTGGTGGTGTGTGGTGGTAGTGTGTGGTGGTGGTGGTGGTGGTGGTGGTGGGTGTGACGGTGATGCTAATGAATGTGCCACGTGCTGGTGGTGGTGGTGGTGGTGGTGCTGCTGCTGGTGGTGGTGTGTGGTGGTGGTGTGTGGTGGTGGTGGTGGTGGTTTTGGGTGTGACGGTTATGCTAATGAATGTGCTGGTGGTGGTGGTGGTGTTGTGTGACGGTGATGCTAATGAATGTGCCAGGTGGTGGTGGTGGTGGTGGTGGTGGTGTGTGGTGCTGGTGGTGGTGCTGGTGGTGGGTGTGATGGTTATGCTAATGAATGTGCCACGTGGTGGTGGTGGTGGTGGTGGTGGGTTCGGTGGTTGTGACGCTGGTGGTGGTGGGTGGGTGTGACGGTGCTGCTAATGAATGTGCCGTGTGCTGGTGGTGGTGGTGCTGCTGCTGCTTTTGGTGGTGCTGGTGGGTGGGTGGGTATGACGGTGCTGCTAGTGAATGTGGTGATGGTGGTGGTGCTGGTGGGTGTTGTGGTGTGCTGGTGGGTTGTGGTGCTGGTGGTGGTGCTGGTGGGTGGGTGGTGCTGGTGGGTGGGTGGGTGGGTGTGACGGTGCTGCTAATGAATGTACACGTGCTGGTGGTGCTGCTGCTGGTGGTGCTGGTGGTGCTGGTGGGTGGGTGGGTATGACGGTGCTATAATGAATGTGCGGGTGGGGGGTTGTGGTGATGGTGGTGGTGGTGGTGGTGGAGTTGGTGGTGGTGGGTTGTGGTGGTGCTGGTGGTGGTGGTGCTGGTGGGTTGTGGTGGTGCTGGTGCTGGTGCTGGTTGTAGTGCTGGTTGTGCTGGTGCTGGTGGTGGTGCTGGTGGTCGTGGTTGTGCTGGTGGTGGTGCTGGTGGTTGTGGTGGTGCTGGTGGTGGTGCTGGTAGTGGTTGTGGTGGTGCTGGTGGTGGTACTGGTGGTTGTGCTGGTTCTGGTTGTGGTGGTGCTGGTGATGCTGGTGGTGGTGCTGAGGCTGGTGGTGCTGGTGCTGGTGGTGGTGGTGCTGGTGGTGGTGCTGGTTCTGGTTGTGGTGGTGCTGGTGGTGCTGGTTGTGGTGGTGCTGGTGGTGGTGCTGGTGGGTTGTGGTGGTGCTGCTGGTTGTGGTGCTGGAGGTGGTGGTGGGTTGTGGTGGTGCTGCTGGTGGTGGTGGTGGGTTGTGGTGGTGGTGGTGGTGGTGGGTTGTGGTGGTGGTGGTGCTGGTGGGTTGTGGTGGTGCTGCTGGTTTTGGTGCTGGTGGTGCTGCTGGTGGTTGTGGTGCTGGTGGTGGTGCTGGTGGTGCTGCTGGTGGTGGTGCTGGTGGTGGTGGGGATGGGTCTAAGGGTGCTGCTAATGAATGCGCCACGTGCTGCATTAAGATGCAGTGGACGGAACGGTAAGCACCGGAGTGGGAGCCGTCCGCCCGAACCCGGCCATCAACCAGGGCACGGGGTGGGAGCCGGGCCCGGCCCCTGTCTGCCGGGGAGCGGGGAGCGGGGAGCGGGGAGCGGGGAGCGGGGAGCGGGTCCGGGCACTGCCCGCCGGGGAGCGGGGATCCTGGGACTGGGGAGCCGGGCACCTGACAGCGGGGCACCGGAGAGCCAGGGACTGGGGAGCCGGGGCATAGCGGCCGGTGTCGCAGTTTGAGCGCCCTGCCAGTTTGAGTGCCCTGCCAGTGGTTGTATACTTTTTTTGTAAAATAGATTTTAAAGCTTTCATTGGATCGATTAAAAATATCTTAATGCACAATTGAAGAGGAAGATCTGAAGTATTTAATGTAACCTAAGAGCAATTTACTCTGAAAGTATTAAAAGCAGAGATAATAGTGAACGTTGGGATATTCTGAGTGTCAGTGCCATTGTTACTAATGTTAGCCTTACCAGATCATGGCCTCAAAAACTATTTTCGCAAAATAAATTCAAGAACTTCCAATTGGCTGATAAAAAAAAAAGCAGAATATGAAATTGTAGAGAAAGATCTGAACTATTTAATAGAAACAAGAGAAATTTGCTTTCAAAGCACCACAAATCACAAATTACTGTGATAGTTAGGGTGGTTTTAATGTTGTCTGTATCCGCGCATGCGCAGAAGCAACAGAAGGGCGCTCAAACTGGCAGGGCGCTCAAACTGCAACACTGGCAACCGCCCGCCTAGCCAGGCACTGAGGAGTGGGGAGACGGGCACCGGTGTCGCAGTTTCAGCGCCCGGTCAGTTTCCACCGCCCGTATAGACTCAAACTCAAGGCATTGTCAATGGTCGTGAGCAATCTTCATACAGAAAATACATTAAAAGTGAAATATCTCTAAAACCACACCACCTATTAACAAATCGCTTGGTACACATATAGCAAACATCTTTACCAAAAAGACTGTATTAAATTTAAAAGGTTATGGTTCTTGATTTGTATTAATTTTGAATAAAACTAAGGTTTTGCACTGTGCATACTGTCAAACTCAAGGCATTGTCAATGGTCGCTAGCAATCTTCATACAGAAAATACAGGAAAAGTGATATATCTCTAAAACCACACCACCTAGAACCAAATCGCTTTGTACACATGTAGAAAACATCTTTACCAAAAACATTATATTAAATTTATAAGGTTAGTGACGATGATGTTAGATTTTGATGCATGCACATGAAACTGACCGGGCGCTGAAACTGACCGGGCACTGAAACTGCGACACCGGGGAGCGAGGAGCCGGGGAGAGGGGCGACGGGGAGCGGAGCAACGGGGAGTGGTGGACGGGGGTGGGGCAGGGGGCACCTGGCTCCGGGGCAGGGGGAGCAGTGGGCAGCGGGTGTCAGGGGGTCGGGTGTCTGTGTGTGTGGGGGTGGGGGTGGAGGTCAGGTTCTGCTCATCTTCCTGACATGACTCAGCACAATGGATGGCCGCTGTGGTAAAACATGGCGCCCACGTGCCTGTCCACTTAGCCTGTCCCTTCTCACTGTCGGGGTTGTGTATGACCTGCCATCGTGTCAATCCATGCGTGTATACATGCAAGCTGTTTTGGGGTGTTTTTTTTTAAAGTCCTGGCATCATCTAAGGTCATATCACGATGGGTACCGACTTGTGACAGTGCACACTCATTGCGACTTTATAGTGCTGCTCCATGGGTTTTTGTTTGTTGTTTTACATCCTTGCAACAGCTAACGTCTTATCAATATCAGTATGGGTACCGACTTGTGACAGTGCGCGCTCATGGTGGTTTTATAGTGCTGCAGCAACTGCGAGACCAGGCCGTTGACACTATGTCCCAGTTCCCCACTCAGTCACATTATCCTCATACTGAGCTAACCAGCCTTTGCCCTATCCTATTAATGCCGAGAACCAGGCTAGGTAGTGATAAGTATAAAATTGGTAAGTTATTGATTTGACTCAACCACAATTCAATCTCCAGACCTTCCACACGGGAAGCTGGTGCTCTTACTGTTTCGGCAACTGCATCTTATGACCTTAGATGGTGCTAGGACGTGAAACCCTAATAAACCAATAAATAGGCGTGTAATAAGTAGCAGCTTACTATAAGGTCGCCATGA
>CM059186.1:171320564-171396680 GCA_030323885.1 Branchipolynoe longqiensis | reverse complement strand
TCACTTAGCCTCACCACCAACTCACCCCAACTCCCCACCCCCCCAACAAACCCCCAGGCCACTCTACACCCCCCTCACTAACCAACCTCCCAATTCTCCCACCCTACTGGTGCCCCCCCCACCCCCACCCCCGACCCCCCCCCCCCCCCCCACGCCCACGACTTCGCCGCCCCCTAGCCCGCCCTGCCGCACCTCCTCCCCCGACCCCCGCCCCCCTCAAAACACCCGCCCCGCCCCGCCTCCCTCGACGAGCCCACCGTCGATGTAATCGACCCCGACCTCCAGGCCACCCTGCCCGCCGCCCCCTCCGCCAGACCGCCCGCCGCGGCACTGCCGACCTCATCGGCAACCACCTCCCAGTCGGGCCCCAGCGCCCCCTCAGTAAGGCTCCCATCACCGCCCAGCGCCAGTCGCCCATCACGGACCACAGCCCAGCCCAGCCTCACGAGGAACCCTCAGACCAGAGCCCAGCCCAGCCCAGTTTGCCCGAGGCGCGGCCTGACCGCCGCCCCGGCACTGCCGACCTCATCGGCAACCACCTCCCAGTCGGGCCCCAGCGCCCCCTCAGTAAGGCTCCCATCGCCGCCCAGCGCCAGTCGCCCATCACCGACCACAGCCCAGCCCAGCCTCGCGAGGAACCCTCAGACCACAGCCCAGCCCAGCCCAGCTTGCCCGAGGCGCGGCCTGACCGCCGCCTCGGCACTGCCGACCTCATCGGCAACCACCTCCCAGTCGGGCCCCAGCGCCCCTCAGTAAGGCTCCCATCGCCGCCCAGCGCCACGCCCACCGACCACAGCCCAGCCCATCCAGAACCCTCAACCACACCCACCCACCCAGTTGCCCGGGCGCGGCCTGACCGCCGCCTCGGCACTGCCGACCTCATCGGCAACCACCTCCCAGTCGGGCCCCAGCGCCCCCTCAGTAAGGCTCCCATCGCCGCCCAGCGCCAGTCGCCCATCACGGACCACAGCCCAGCCCAGCCTCACGAGGAACCCTCAGACCACAGCCCAGCCTCAGACCACAGCCCAGCCCAGCCTCACAGGAACCCTCTGCCGACATCACATCTCAGGAGCGGGCCCCCCCTTTTTTGGCCGCCCGCTCCCCCTCCACGTAGGCCCCGGACCCTCCTCTCACCCAGGCCTGCCTATCCGGGCCCCCGCCTCGGGCGCCCCGCGCCCCCGCCTCGGGCGCGCCTCGAGCCCTCTCCTTACTCTTTGGCGGAGGGCTCCTCGGCCCCCCCTCTACCAGAACTCTGACACTGCTCCTTATGAGCCCCTCACTATTTATCCTCTGCTCCTCATGAGCCCCTGACTCTTTGCTCCTCGCGAGCCCCCTGCTCCTCATGAGCCCCCTGTATTGCTCTGCCTCCTCAGCCTGTTTACCTCCTCAGTTACCCTGTTTGTACCTTACTTTGTCATTTATTGTTATTTCACTGTTTCTCTGTATGTTGCCCGAGGCGTCACAATAAACGCCTCAGTTTTCCCACCTCCGCCTCTGTTCTTCCTTCTCGCGCATCGGTCGTAATGCGAAGCATTTCGTTTGATGCGAGGGGAGGGAGAGCGACTCACCCGGCCCTGAGCGACTCACCCCCCCTCCTGCCACTGCTCACCTCCCCCCGCCCCTGAGCGACTCACCCCCGCCACTGCTCACCTCCCCCCGGCCCTGAGCGACTCACCCCCCTCCTGCCTCTGCTCACTTCCCCCCTTATAAGGCCGCCCGCCGGCCTCCCTCAGGCACTCAGCCTCCAGCCGCCTTCCAGCTCTCTGCCCCTTCTTCTTCTCCACCCACCCACCCAACTCTCCCTCCTCTACCCTCCCC
The DNA here is from genome assembly GCA_030323885.1 of Branchipolynoe longqiensis. Lineage (NCBI taxonomy): Eukaryota > Metazoa > Annelida > Polychaeta > Phyllodocida > Polynoidae > Branchipolynoe > Branchipolynoe longqiensis. The sequence continues at coordinate 171,394,862 of CM059186.1, read as the reverse complement.
CCTCTGCGGCGGAGGGCTCCTCGGCCCCCCCTCTACCAGAACTCTGACACTGCTCCTTATGAGCCCCTCACTATTTATCCTCTGCTCCTCATGAGCCCCTGACTCTTTGCTCCTCGCGAGCCCCCTGCTCCTCATGAGCCCCCTGTATTGCTCTGCCTCCTCAGCCTGTTTACCTCCTCAGTTACCCTGTTTGTACCTTACTTTGTCATTTATTGTTATTTCACTGTTTCTCTGTATGTTGCCCGAGGCGTCACAATAAACGCCTCAGTTTTCCCACCTCCGCCTCTGTTCTTCCTTCTCGCGCATCAAAAATAGAACACCCCGAGGTGCACCTGAAAACACACGGGCCGTGTGCAAAACGACCCGACCCCAGTGCACCACATGTAGGCTGGGGGTGTCAGGAGCATGTGTGCTTGTACCTGTGTGTGTCATGTTTTGTGTTTGTTGTTGTTTTACATCCTAGCAACATCTAAGGTCATATCAGGACGTGTGTGTCATGTACTTCAAAGCTACTTTTTTAATGTAAAAGACGATTCACATTAAAATGAACATATATCTAAATTATGCAATCATGAAATACTTAAATCCTATTTTGCGGTGTTTTTTTGTGGTTTAAAAAAAAAGGTTTTGGATTTAGCCACCATTTTTTCCACCCCGAGCGTGTTCGTTTATGCAACCCGAGGTTGTAGGTTCTGCGCATGAGCAAAACAAGTGATTAGAATGACCCGAGTTGTTTAATCGAATACGGCCTGGAAGGTTTGACCTAGTTTGTCCAGCGTCAGTAACCGGCCATGCGTGACGGTCATGAGCATAGATATGGATTTGAACCTGGACAGTTGCTCTCCAGCGCAGTCTTTGCATAGTGCCCCCACTATTATAGACCAGATATGTGTAGGGAGAGTAATACTAATAGAGCCACTGCCTAGGACAGAGTTGGCTTAAAAAAATATATAGATCTATATAAATATATGCTGTATAAGCCATTATACGAGTATAATAAGCCGGAAGATTCATCTACTCCCCAGCCACTAATTCATCGGCTGGTCACCTAATCATTAGGTCATCTACTAGTGCCTCATGACCTGAGCACGTGGCGCCACCTGCTCGCGCATGCCTCATCGGCTGTTGCTCTCACTCACTGTACTGCTGAAAATTGTGAATAGTTTATTTTTCTTAATAATCTTCTTCTGGTTTTTTTTTTCAGTGCCAGAATACTGGATTTTCAGCCGTGTATGGCAGTTCTCAATTATCTACACTTTTGTAAAATGGTGCAAGATGTTATGTGAGGCATAACGCAGTATTTGGATTTTATTCTACATATCTAACTCAGACCAGACGGGATGGCCGAATGAGTTGAGCGTCCGTCTCACGTTTTGGGAGATCAGGGGATCCGAACAACCCTGGTCGAGTCAAACCAATGACTTAAAAATTTATACTTGTCGATTCCTAGCCTGGCGCTTGACATTAATAGAATAGGGTAAGGACTGGTTTGACTCAGTGTCAGGATAATGTGACTGAGTGGGATATTGGGTCATGGTGCCAGTGGCCTGATTTCTCACTCTCAGTGGGGCAGCATTATAAAGTCGGCATGAGTGCGTATTTTCACAAGTCGGTACCTGTCCTGATATGACCTTAGATGTTGCTAGTACATAAAAAAACAACAAACAAACAAATCAATATGTATGCATTCCCAAGTCTACGTCACTGAGGACAATCAATAGGGCTGCATGACACTAAGAACCACCGCTTGTCTGCACAAACCCTCACACAATGTTTGAGTCCTAAATAACTAACAACGAATTTGTTATTTCAAGCTGTGCAAATCAAGGCTAGTCATATTTGTTCATAATGCAGTATAACCCCGTTAAACCAAGCTCGGTTAAACCAAAAGATTGGTTAATCCAAACCTTTTTTGGTGGCCCGGCAAAATACTACCATTTATCATATAAAAAAAGGTGGTAAAACCAAAGTTGGTTAATCCAAATTATCGGTTAATCCAAACAAAATTGTCATACCCCCAGGCCACTCCGGTATTGTTAAACCAAACTTTCAGGTGGTTATAAGGTCATCTGAGACCCCACACACTTTTTTATATGATAAATGGTAGAATTTTGCCGAGCCGCCGGAAAAAAATTTGGATTAACTGATCGTTTGGTTTAACCAAGCTTGGTTTAACGGGGTTATACTGCATATACATAAAAAACAATGATCAAAGTGTCCACATATATTGTATATTACATGTGCAATACATGCTTACTCAAAGTCAAAGTCAAAGCCAAAGCTCGGTTAAACCAATGATCGGTTATTCCAAACAAATTTCTAGGGTCCCTTCAAGTTTGGTTTAATGGGGTTATACTGTAATTGTAAATAGGTGAAGTTATTTTGTCATGTTGCCCGCCCATTTTAAAGTCGACATGCAAAGAGTTGGGAATGATTAAGAATATTGAGCTCAAGAACCCAGGAATAAGACGACATGGGGGGCAGTGAAGTGTCCAAATAGTAGTATTAACAACAAACAAATACTTGGGAGAAGAACAATTACAGCAGCAAAAAGCGAAGGTAATGAAAGATCAATAGTAGAAGAAATGGTAATATGAAACAGAAATAAAGAGAACTGTGCAGCAGCAGCAGCAGCAGCAGCAGCAGCAGCAGCAGCAGCAGCAGCGGAGGAGGAGGAGGGAGGGGGAGAGGAGGAGGAGGAGGGGGAGGAGGAGGAGGAGGAGGAGGGAAAGAGGAGAAATAGGAAGAAAGAGGAGAAAGAAAAGGGGGAGGGGGGAAAAAGGGAGAAGGAGAGGAGAAGCAGGAAGACGGGAAGGGGGAGGAGGAGAGGGGGGAAGAGGAGGAGGGGGGTGGAGGAGAAGGAGATGGGGAAGAGGAGGAGAGGAGGAGGGGGAGGAGAGGGGGGGTGAAATAAGGAGAGGAAAAAAGAGAAGGAGGAGAGGGGGAAGAAGAAGAGGAGAAGGGAGAAGTTAGAGAAGAAAGAGGGGAAAAGGGAGGAGGAGGACGATGAGGAGAAGGTGAGGAGGAACATATGGGGATGAGGAGGTGAAGAGGAGGAGGAGGGGGAGGAGGAGGGGGAGAAGGAGAAGGAAGTGGAGAAGGAGGAGAAGGATGAAGGGGTAGGAGAGGGGGAAGAAGGAAGAGGAGAAGGAGAAGGGGGAAGAGGAGAAGGAGGAGGAAAAGGAAGAGGAGAAGGAGAAGGGGGGAAGAGGAGAAGGAGGAGGAAAAGGAAGAGGAGAAGGAGGAGGAAAAGGAGGGGAAGGGGGAGGAAAAGGAAGAGGAGAAGGAGGAGGAAGAAAGGGAGGAAACGAGAAAAGGGGGAAGGAGAAGACTGGAGAGAAAAAGAAAAAGAAGAAGAAAAAGAAGAATACCAAGAAGAATTGTTTAAATGGAACAAAAAATGAGATTGTTAGCTTTCTCTCACCCCCCCCCCCCCCCCGCCCCTGCCCCCGCCCACCAGAGAACGTTTGTCAAAAGACTGAATTGAACCAATTCTGTTAGTGTAATTTCACCCCGATAGAGGGCGCCAGAGGCTGCTGTCAGTATGAGAAGGCCTTATAAAACACAGACGCCGTGCATGAAACTGTGAATGTGCAGCGCGACACCATCCAACAAAAACCAACGACGCCGTTCACCATGGAGATCTGGACTCGGCAACCAGATTATTCACACCCGTATGGAAATGTCCTCTGGAAATGCACCACGTTATTGCAATACTAATGTAGTAATAGTCACTGCGAGTATAACTCCATGATCGTGTAAATCAGCTCGAATAGGAAAGCCTCGATGTGAAACAAATATAGGTGTGTGCATACATAAGTTGCGGCTGTCATGTGCATTCATAGTCTATGGCATATGTCATATGTCATATCTACACATATGTTTGTTTGTTTGTTGTTTTACGCCCTATCAACATCTAAGGTCATATCAGGACAGGTACCGACTTGTGACAGTGCGCATTCATGGCGACTATATAGTGCTGCCCCACTTGGAAACCAGGCCACCAGCACCATGACCTGATATCCCACTCAGTCACATTATCCTGACACTGAGCCAACCAGTCCTTGCCCTGTCCGAATAATGCCGAGCGCCAGGCTAGGTAGCGACAAGTATAAATTTTTAAGTCATTGATTTGACTCGTAGGTTCGGATCTCCCGATTTCCCAAAACAGGAGGCGGACGCTGTACTCATTTGTAAGTCACTTATTGCACAGAGCACCCGATACACTGATCTATTATCTGTAACATGAGTTCCTGACTGGGCATAGTGTCCAAATTGGTAGAGCGCGAGTCTCGCATGTGGGAGAGCAGGAGTTCGATTCTCGGTCGAGTCAAACCGATGACTTAAAAATTAATACTTGTCGCTTCCTAGCCAGGCGCTTGGCATAATTAGGATAGGGCAAGGACTGGTTGGCTGAGTGTCAGGATAATATAACTGAGTGGGATATCGGGTCATGATGCTGGCGGCCTGGTCTCCCTGTAGGGCAGCACTATAAAGGTCGCCATAAGTGTGCACTGTCACAAGTCTGTACCCATCCTGATATTACCTTAGATGTTGCCTGGACTTAAAACTCCAACAACCAACATTAGTTCCTCCACTGCCGTCAGAGGGCGGGCCGCTGGTGCTAAATCGTCGATTCCTGGAGATGTGTCGTTTATGAGACAGATGTACAATAAAAGCATCCGCTGAATAAGGACTTATGTGAGTACAAATAACGGGATCTGCCTGTAACATCTATTTATTCCCTGGTTATTCCCCACATACAACTGGTGGCGCCACCACCGTGCCTCCAAGTCACCAGCAATGGTCGGCTTCCTGCCTCAGTCGCCGCTCAGATATAAATATACAGCATTGGTTTGACTCGACCAGGGTTCAAACCCGTTGGTAACTAGGTATATATCTATATGTGTGTGTGGCACCAGTGGCATCTGTATGTGGTGTTGGTGTGTATGCATGTGTCAGTGTGTGTGTTGATAAGTGTGCAGACGGAATTGGAGCTTAACGATAACATAAAAAACACCATTGAGGAGTGGCGAAATATTTAGACTTTGATGACGTGTGAATTTGGCCCAGTGTCCGATCGATGTGGGGCGCGCCGCGTCATTCACATTGCGGGTGGTGGTGGCAGCACCAGCGCACCGGAAGTAGATGTGCGCGGCGACCTTGACCTTGCCCCGGCAGGTGAGTAGTAGGCTGAATTGTCACCCTTCTACAGGCCCCTGATTCCCCGCTAAATGTCATCCTAAATGTCACCTAAGCAAAAGCAAATAAGTCACAGCGACACCCACACCCCTTGCTGCCTTACCCCCCCCCTCCTTCCCCCCCGCCCTTCGCCCCCTCGATACCTTCCCTCCCTCCCCTTCCATTCCTTGCTCCTGCCCTCCCTCCCTCCCCCCTCTCCACCTTCTTCAATCCATTCCTTTCCTCCCTCTTTCCCTCCCTCCTTCCGTCCTTGAAGGAAAGGTTCACCTAATGCAACCAGGCGTGGTGGCCTAATCGGTAGAGCGCAAGCCTGGAATGCGGGGAAATCAGGAGTTTGGTTCAGGGTCGAGTCAAACCAATCTCTTATCAAATTGATACTTGTCGCTTCCTAGCCTGAAACCCGGCATTATTAGGACAGGCCAAAAACTGGTTAGCTCAGTGTCAGGATAATGTGATTGAGTGGGATACCGGGTCATGGTGCTGGCGGCCTGATTTCTCAGTAGGGCAGCACTATAAAGTCACCATGAGTGCGCAGTCACAAGTCGGTACCCATCCTGATATGACCTTAGATGTTGCCAGGATGTAAAACTCCAACAATCACATAATGCATGGGTTTGTAGTTCAGGCTGGGTGGGACGCCTCAGATTACAGAATCCTGGGATTAATCAGAACGGTGCTGTAGCGAGGGAAACCGGGCAATAATTGAGAGAAAATATGAGCAAAGTGTAGGCATACAATTACAGACTTGCGCAGACACACTTCAGCGGCAGCGTGCTCGGCGGTATATATATGTGCTTTTGTAAACTGAATAATAAATGGGAACTGTCGCTGTGTGTGTGTGTGTCTATGTGTGTGTGCCTACAAGGTGAGGGTGTGCGCTAGGGCAGCAGTGACGTCACGATGCGGCGACTGCCCGGACAGTTTGTGTGTGCGCGTGTGTGTGTATGTGTGTAGAAGGTGACGGTATGTGTGCATGTGTGTGTAGAAGGTGATGGTGTGCGCTAGGACGGAAGTGACGTCACGATGCGGCGACTGCCCGGACAGTGTGTGCGTGTGTGTGTATATGTGTATGTGTAGAAGGTGAGGGTGTGCGTACGTGTGTGTATGTGTAGAACGTCAGGGTGAGCGCTAGGGCGGCAGTGACGTCACGATGCGACGACTGCCCGGACAGTGTGTGGGCGTGTGTGTGTATGTGTGTGTGGTGAGAATGTGTACTAGGGCCGCAGTGACGTCACAGTGCAGGGACTCTGCCCGGACAGCCTGTGTAGCTGTGTGTGTGTGTGGGGGGGGGGGGGGCGGGGGGGGAAGTACTAGGGCCGCAGTGACGTCACAGTGCGGGGACTCTGCCCGGACAGTGTGTGTAGGTGTGTGTGTGTACTAGGGCCGCAGTGAAGTCACAGTGCATGAACTCTGCCCGGACAGTCTGTGTAGCTGTGTGTGTGTGTGGGGGGTGGGGGGGAGTACTAGGGCTGCAGTGACGTCACAGTGCAGGGACTCTGCCCGGACAGTGTGTGTAGCTGTGTGTGTGGTGAGAGTGTGTACGAGGGCCGCAGTGACGTCACAGTGCAGGGACTCTGCCCGGGCAGTGTGTGTAGATGTATGTGTGTACGAGGGCCGCAGTGACGTCACAGTGCAGGGACTCTGCCCGGACAGTGTGTGTAGATGTGTGTGTGTATGAGGGCCGCAGTGACGTCACAGTGCAGGGACTCTGCCCGGACAGTGTGTGTAGAGGTGTGTGTGAACTAGGTCCCCAGTGACGTCACAGTGCAGGGACTCTGCCCGGACAGTGTGTGTAGATGTGTGTGTGTATGAGGGCCGCAGTGACGTCACAGTGCAGGGACTCTGCCCGGACAGTGTGTGTAGATGTGTGTGTGTACTAGGTACCCAGTGATGTCACAGTGCAGGGACTCTGCCCGGACAGTGTGTGTACATGTGTGTGTACGAGGGCCGCAGTGACGTCACAGTGCAGGGACTCTGCCAGGACAGTGTGTGTAGATGTGTGTGTGTACTAGGTCCAGTGACGTCACAGTGCAGGGACTCTTCCCGGACAGTGTGTGTAGATGTGTGTGTGTACTAGGTCCCCAGTGACGTCACAGGGGGCGGACAATGCGTGTAGGGGTGACTGCACAACCCGAGACTGAGCGTGAACCTTCTTGTGTCAGGGTCTGCCCCTCCCCGCACGTCCCTCCCCGCCCACTCTTCGCCCCTCCCCACCCTCTTCGCCCCTCCCCACCCCTCCTCTCCCTCTCCACCACTCCCGGCCCTTCCCCGACACTCCTGGCCCTTCCCCGACACCCGCCCCTCCCCCCACCACCCGGCATATTGCTGCGGCTGAGTGTGCGTGTGTGTCCGTGTGTCGATGTCTGTGTCCGTGTGTCAATGTGTGTGTATATATGTGTGTGTGTGTGTGTAATGGGAATCACTGCGGAGAATACACGAGCAGTGTGAAGAAGGCTAGCTGAGTTGCAGATGACACCGTGCATGGCGAGGCACGTCGGGCGGGCGGCGGGCAGAGGCGGCGGGCGGCGGGCGGAGGCAGTGGGGGGCGGGCGGCTGGCTGTGTGGGACGCGACGGGGTGTGTTGGACCCGGCGGGCGGCGGTGTGTGTGTGACACGGCGGGGTGTGTGGGACCCGGCGGGCTGTGTGGGACACGGCGGGGTGTGTGGGACACGGCGGGGTGTGTGGGACAGGGCGGGGTATGTGGGACACGGCGGGCTGTGTGGGACACGGCGGGGTGTGTGGCACGGCGGGGTGTGTGGGACACGGCGGGGTGTGGGACACGGCGGGGTGTCTGGGACACGGGGGGCGGCACACGGTGATTGCCACCTTCCCGCCCATTCCCGGCGGACGGCAGGTGTAGACCGACGGAGGGGGAGACGGAGGGAGGGGTGCGGGGTGGGGGTGAGGAAGAGGTGAGAGTGGGGTGGTGGTGGTGGGGGGGGGGGGCGATCTGCAGGAGTCGACAATAGGTGGCGCTGTCCCACGCTGTGTGAAAGAGACAGCTGTCCAGGCAGTCCGGCCTCACGCCGCACATTCTGCATATTGTGTGTCTGTCAGCGTGTGTGTGTCTGTGTGCGTGTATGTGTCTGTGTGCGTGTGTGCATGTGTGTGCGCGCGTCTATGTGTGCGTGTGTGTGCGTGTGTGTGCGCGTCTAAGTGTGTGTGTGCGCATCTATGTGTGCGTGTGTGCGCATGTCTATGTGTGTGTGTCTGTGTGCGTGTGTGTGCACGTGTGTGCGCACCTCTCTGTGCGTGTGTGCACACGTCTATGTGTGCATGTGTGTGCGCATCTATGTGTCCGTGTGTGTGCACGTGTGTGTGCGCGTCTATGTGCATGTGTGTGCACGTGTGTGTGTGCATGTCTATGTGTGCGTGTACATGCGTGTCTATGTGTGCGTGTCTATGTGTGTGTGTCTATGTGTGCGTGTGTGCACATCTATGTGTGCGTATGTGTGCGCGTCTATGTGTGCGTGTGTGTGTCTGCGTGTGTGTACGTGTGTGTGCGCGCGCATACATGCTATATGCTTAAAGTAGGTCGTCGCTCCCAGACGCCAAATATAGATCCTGGTGGTCTTTGGATAAGCAGTGGCGGCAAACGCAATACGCACACACGCAGACACACACACCAACACACACGCGCACACACACCCCCAGGTTTGAGTCTCTCAAGCCCCTCACAGTGAAACAATAAGGTATCTAGAGAAACAAATATGCCTAACTTTAAAGTTGCACAGTCCATGTGGCACCAACGAACAAGTATAACCGCTTCAAAATTGCATTGGAGATGGCTTCTGCTATCCAGGCATGAAAGTCGGCTACAGCAAAAAAATCAAGCCGACATTATTACACCGACGGCAAATTTCCACGAAAATGTAGATTTACCCCCATAGGATTAGCACTGTCAGGGAATCGTGGGAAAATGCCGGAAGTCAGGTTTCAACTATCCTTGTTGTGCCTGTATCATGGTTGACGGAAACAAGCTGAACTCTGTTCCGGAATTCACCTACCTCGGAAGCACTATATCAAGTGATGGACGCATTGATGCTGAAATACAGAGGAGGATGGCCAAGGCTACGCCAGAGACTCTGAAACAACCACCATTTGTCCATGCGGGTCAAAGACAAGATCTACCGTGCAATCGTGCTATCCACCCTACTATACGGAGCCGAGACCTGGACAGTGTACAGAAGACAGGTGAAAAAGCTGCATGCCTTCATGATGCGACATCTGCACTCAATCGTGAGGCTAACCTGGAAGGACAAATTGACAAATAAGGAAATACTCGAACAGACGGGGCTGCCCTCTATGGAAGATCTTCTGATCAAAAAGAATCTCCGGTGGACTGAATACCTCATGAGGATGTCATCAGACAGGCTACCAAAGCAGATCTTCTACTCTCAACTGTCTTCTGGTTACAGAAAGAGAGGGTGCCCTCGTCTCCGGTTCAAGGATACCATCAAGAGAAACCTGAAGCTGAGAGACATTAAGACCGACTCATGGACATGACTCTCACAGCAGAGAGCTAAATGGAGAGCGGCAGTCAAGTAATGAAAGCAGTCTTCGTCGCATCATGACTGACAGCATGATGATGATGATGATGTTGTGCCTATATTATCACCCATATCTAACTCGTTCTTGTTCGGGCTTCTAAGGTCATATAAGAACGGCATTCAAACGACTCAATTGTTGTCATATACACATCCTGATTGCTTGGAATTTTGGTTACCGTTAATCGGTAAGTATACAAAATCGCGGAAATCCGCGAAACCGCGGAGATCTTTCATCCCCACTATTGACTCTGAATCACGCGCCATCAGTGATCCGACTAAAGCTGAGATGTTGACACGCTCAACAAAAAGCCACCCCTCCCTCCCCTCCGCCCCTCAGACACACACACACCCCACCCTCCACACACCCGCTGCCTCTCCACATTAAAGCTGCATAGTCCGATGAAATATCAAATTTTCAAAACCAAACCAATTATCTAGGTTTGATTTTACATATCTAACTTAGATACTGATGCACTTATTAAGCATTTGTTTCTGCGTAGAAGGCAATACTGAGTCAATTTAACAGAACCTGTTACTGCAGAAGTATATGGTGTTAGAGTTTTGGCAAGCTTGCCAAAACTAATTTTCCATGTTGCACTCAAAATATCTCAAACGTTTACCATTTAAAATATTTTGAACTAATGTAAAGTAGCTCCTAGTGATCGATCTAATATATTTATCTCAGAAAAAATACAGAAATTCAAAACCATCGGACTATGCAACTTCAAGTCACAGCGTCACATCAGCCATATTCAACTTTCCAAACCGCGCACGTGCAGAGACGGCTCTAGACATTTAGTAAACGGGAACACTTCCCAGTAGAAAACACAGACCCCAACACACACAAATAAAGAAATATAAATGAAAAAAATAAATGGGGAAAAAAATGAAAAAAAGAATAGAGAAAAGAAACAAACTGAATCAATCCGATTACTAATTGTGGGCCGGCATTTATCTGTAAGCTCTCGACCAGCTAACTGGATTATTTTTCCCGCCAGGTGGCAGCACCAGCAGGAGTGAGATGAATAATGTCGTCCACGTCACTGATGTTTAGTGTGGCCGAGGGCTGGTTGGGTGTTGGGAGTTTTACGTCCTTGCAACATCTAAGGTCATATCAGGATGGGTACTGACTTGTGACAGTGTACACTTATTGTGACTATATAGTGCTGCTCCATTAGGAGACCACGCCATGACCTGATATCCCACTCTGTCACATTATCCTGACACTGAGCCAACCAGTCCTTGCCCTATCCTAATAATGGCAAGCGCCAGGCTAGGTAACGACACGTATCAATTTTTAAGTCATTGATTTGACTCGACCAGGGTTTGTGACCCACAATCTACCAAAATGGGAGACGGACGCTCAACTCAACTGATTCGGCCACTCGGTCTGGTGCCGAGGTTAGAGACGAGTGCAGCGACAACCACCACGCGCAATGCTATTGGCGGGAACAGGTGGTTTTTTTAGCCACCCACCCACTACCCACCCACTACCCACTTTCTGCCAAGTATATTCTTCACACATGTCGAACCAACGCCAGACGGTGCATTCAGTAATTACTGAGGTGATTAATTGGCACCGGCATCTGCACCGGTGACAGCAGTGCTTACCCGGGAGAGGTCCTTGGCGCCCACAGTAGAGCCACAGTGTGTTTGTTGTTGTTTGACATCCTAGCAACATCTAAGGTCATATCAGAACGGGTACCGACTTGTGACAGTGCACACTCATGGTGATTTTCTAGTGCAGCCCCACTGGGAGACCAGGCCACCAGCACCATGACCTGATATCCCGCTCAGTCACATTATCCTGACACGGAGCCAACAAGTCCTTGCCCTATCCTAACAATACTGAGCGCCTTTCTAGGAAGTAACAAGTATCAATAAGTCATTGGTTTGATTCGACCAGAATTCAAACCAATGAACATACGAGTTTGGATCCCCCGATCTCTCAAAACAGGAGACAGACGCTCAACTCATTCGGTCACCCCGTCTGGTGTAGAGCCACTAGTCACGTGACTATTATTTACATAAACAGGATTTACCTACCTGTAAAACACATTCTTCGTACCCCAAATCGGGAGATCGGGAGTTCAATTCACGGTCGAATCAAACCAATTACTTACAAAATTGATACTTGTTGCTTCCTAGTTTGGCGCTCAACATTAATAGGAAAGGACTGGTTGGTGCAGTGTCAGGATAATGTGATTGAGTGGGATATCGGGTAATGGTGGTGACAGCCTGATTCCCCAATGGGGAAGCACTATAAAATCGCCATGAGTGTGGACTAACACAAGTCTGTACCCGTCCTGATATGACCTTAGATGTTGCCAGGATGTAAAACAACAACCAACCAACCATTCTTCGCAGACAGCGGGTTGACAAACTGTCAGCTGAGAGGAAGTCAGACAAACAAGATGGCAAGGCAGAGGTGGAGAATGTTTGCTAGCATTTGCATTTGTTAGGGTTTAACATCCTGGCAACATCTAAGGTCATATCAGGATGGGTACCAATTTGTGACAGTGCGCACTCATGGCGACTTTATATAGTGCTGTCTCACTGCGAAATCAGGCTGCAGGCACCATGCCACTACTCAGTAACATTATCCTGACACTGAGTTAACCAGTCCTTGCCCTATCCTATAAATGCCGAGTGCCAAGCTAGGAAGCAACAAGTATAAATTGTGTACATCATTGGTTTGACTCGACCGGGAATTGAACTACCTATCTCCCGCTTGGGAGGCCTGTTCTTTGCCGGTTAGGCCACCACGTCCAGCCCCTTCTAGATCCTTCTTAGAATAATATTGACATAAAATACCTAAGACCACACATTCCATTTACTAAGAGAGACTCTGTCGTTCCTAATGTAGCAGTCACACTACGACGACAAGCGGCGACGACAGCTCTGCGACAGCGACTTCCGGTGTCGCGCAGGTGTCGCGCAGGTGTCGCCGCGACACCTGCGCGACACCTCCAGTTTCTCCACTCTTTCTCCACTGTCGCTGGGTTGTCGTAGGTGCTTTGGACATGTTGAAAAACTTCGACGACAGCCGATGTTGCGGCACTGTCACGGCACTGTCGCGGCACTGTCGCGGCACTGTCGCACTGTCGCGGCACTGTCGCACTGTCGCGGCACTGTCGTCTTGTCGTTAAGCTGTAGTTGCTTCTCTCTCCATGTATGTGTCTCTGTGTGTCTCTGTGTCTGTGTCTATGTGTGTGTCTGTGTCTATGTGTGTCTATGTGTGTGTCTGTGTGTGTCTGTGTCTCTGTGTATGTGTCTGTGTTTCTGTGTGTGTGCCTCTGTGTGTGTATCTGTGTGTGTGACTCTGTCTCTGTGTGTCTATATGTGTGTGTCTGTGTCTGTGTGTGTATCTGTGTTTCTGTGTGTGTGTCTCTGTGTTTCTGTGTGTGTGTTTCTGTGTGTGTGACTCTGTCTCTGTGTGTCTCTATGGGTGTGTCTGTGTCTGCCACACCATCTAAGAAGTCTCCCCCTACCTTTCTTTCTTGTACACTTGATATATTTGAACTGGCAGACAGCCACTGATTGCCTTATACAGTAGAATGAATCTCTCAAGTGAAGACTGTCCTGCTAATTTCATACTACATTATGCAATCTGGCCATTCGTATATAATTCCTATAAAACACTAACACTAGGACTGGCTGCGGTTTATCGCTGTGATGTTCTCTGTGTGTATGGGCTCAGAATGCTTTCGCTGCCAGTTTGTTGAAGACGGGATTGGAGACAGTACGTGGTATTTTCATTCGCTGAAAATGGCGTCACAAATTTGATTTCCATGTTACGATGGTGATAATTAATTTTGTTTAAATATTGTTGTAATAAGTCAAATAATTATTGTTGGCTCTGTGCGATAAGTTTGTTAACAATACTACATCAAAATGTATCAGAAGTATGCGTTGATGATTTTACGCTAAAGTGAAAATGTGAAAACTTACACATCGACACCATGCATTTACCCACATTTATTTTCAACCTTTTTTATAACGTTTTTCTTTTGTTTCCTTAACTGCAATCAATAAAATCTTGTTTGACCTTGTTGTCTACGCTAACATGATGTTCTGGATGTGTGTTTGATTGCCATGTTACGCAAGTGATATTGAGCTATTGCTCAATTTCTATAAGATCAAAATAAAAAAGTGAAATAGCTTTTTATTTTCAACTGCAACATATGCACAACACGCAAAGCCGTCATATTCATGTGGATTCTGCTATTATTTGGAATGTTTTCTGGTATTAGTTGGGAGGTTTTCACCTTTGGTTTCCATGTCGAATTAGTGCTTGCTCAAGTCAAGTATATTTGTCGCTTCCTGGCCAGGCGCTTGGCATTATTAGGATTGGGCAAGGACTGGTTGGCTCAGTGTCAGGATAATGTGACTGAGTGGGATATCAGGTCATGGTGCTGGTGGTTTGGTCTCCCAGTGGGGCAGCACTATAAAGTCACCATGAGTGTGCACTGTCACAAGTCGGTACCTGTCCTGATATGACCTTAAAGTTTGCCATGCCATCAAACTCCAACCAACCAACCATGTTAACAATCCTAGTAGTCAGTGCTTTACAAGAATAGACCTGGATAACTCAATCAATCAATCAATCAATCAATAGTTCCGTCCTCTAGTCGAGGGTTGGATGCAATGGTTCTCCACTTGTCCCGATGGTGTGCTGTTCTGATAGACTGTGATTAATTCAAGCCTGTCCACTGTGAAATATTTGTAAACCATGATGTTCTTGGTCTCCCTCTCCCTCTGCTGCCATTCACCTTCCCTTCCAACAATGTACGGTATACTGGATAACTACAGTGCCAATGATAATATATATGCATACTACATTATACCAACTGACATGTTGCCATGGTTAGAAATTTCTATTTCATTCCATCACAGGCCCCTAATGAACTAAATCATATAAGCGCGCTGCCATTGCCAAGATATAAAAATAAAAGATGGCGGAATGGCGGTGTTGTTCATTTTTTGTGCGAATGTGCATGACAGATTGTCAGGAATCACAGTTGCTTTTGTTTGTTGTTGTTTTACGTCCTAGCAACATCTAAGGTCATATCAGGACGGGTACCGACTTGTGACAGTGTGCACTCATGGCAACTTTATAGTACTGTCCCACTGGGAAACCAAGCCACCAGTACCATGACTTGATATCCCACTCAGTCACATTATCCTGACACTGAGCCAACCACTCCCTGCCCTATCCTAATAATGCCGAGTGCCTGGCTAGGAAGTGACAAGTATAAATCTTTAAGTCATTGCTTTGACTCGACCAGGGTTCGAACCCATGATCCCACGATCTACCAGCATGGGAGTCGGACGCACTAACTCAATCCGCCATCACCCAAATAACCTTTGCACCAGCCATAAGGGATCTGTCATCACCATCTTATCGGTTACCATAGCAACATAGATTCCATATTACACCAAAGCGTCATGGTCTCCTATTACAGGCAATGCGTTGTAATCCATAAAGTGTCAGCTCCCCGTCCTGATTTGACCTTAGGTGCTGCTAGGACGTAAAACAACAACAAACAAAGTGTCAGCTATAATTTGTCAATTCTACATGCAGTTAAATAAGCTGCACATCTAAACTTGCATAGTCCGATGGATTTGGAGTGGGCCGTAGCTCAGGTGGTAGAGTGTCCACCTGTGAAGGTGTGGATCATCCGATCGATCCTTCTCAGTGGACGCATTTGCAGTTTGGGCTATTTTCCACTCCAACCAGTGGTCCACAACTGGTTCATCAAAGGTTGTGGTATGTGCTGTCCTGTCTGTGGGAAAGTGCATATAAAAGACCCCTTGCTGCTTATCGGAAAGAGTAGCCTATGAGGCGGCAGTGGGTTTCCTCCAAAGAAATATGCCAGAATGACCATATGTTTGATGTCCAATAGCTGATGATAAATATCAATCTGCTCTAGAAGAGTTGTTAAATAAAACAAACTTACACACACATACACTCACACACATACACACACAGGCACACACAGGTACACACACAGGCACACAGACAGGCCCGCTAATTATCCAGCTTGTGATGATGTCGACACTTCAACTGTCGCTGCTTGCATTTGTCAGAAATGGCCTAAATTCACCAACAGTTCATACATACTAGCCATGAAAAGATGCTACTGAACAAACACAAATCACACACACAAATCACACACAAATCACACACACAAATCACACACACAAATCACACACACAAATCACACACAAATCAAACACAAAAATCACAACACAAATCAACACACAAATCAACACAAAAATCACACACACAAATCTCACACAAATCACACAACAATTACACAAATCTTACTCAAAGATCACAACCCAAAAATCACAACCGAAAATCACACATACACAAATCATCCGCAAAGATCACCACACAAAAATCACACACAAAAATCATGCACAAAAATCACACATGCAAATCACACATGGAAATATCACACACGCAAAAATCACACACACAAAAATCAAACACACAAAATTCACATACACACAAAATTCACCACACACACAAATTAATATGAGCGAAAAAGAGATGTGTGCATAGATTGTAGCTCAAGAACTGTTGCTAAATACGTTGGGATATGTGGTTAGCTAGGAAGGAGCACCCGTCCGTATTGGTCTACCAGTAGTCTAGTACACTCTCGTCCAATATACTTAGCCACCTGCCGCAGGAGGACCTTCTTCAATCAAGCAACCCGGCAGTACAGGTTCATCAACAACTTGGTAACTTTGTACAATGAAGGCATGATGGATTAACATAATGCACTTACAAGAAACTAGATCAGCCAGAAAACTGCATACCCATTAAATGAATTTCAAATACAAAATAAAAAGAAGATTGGTGGTTGATTGCTGGGATTTTACATCCTGGCAACATTTAAGGTGATATTATGATGGGTATCGAGTTGTAACAGTGCGCAATCATGGTGACTTTATTATAGCGCTGCCTCACTGGGAGACCAGACCGCCAGCACCATGAGCTGATATCCTGATATGACTTAATATGGCACTAGTATCATTCAGCCAAGGATGTGTGAATCAAATTACAAAGTCATGACAGTGTGATCCTATAGCAGTAGGGGCACAGCATGACTCCAATGTTCACAGGCAAAATGCTTGCTGACGATGCAAGTAACTATATAAATATCAAAATCTATACGCTTAACTGCATGATTAGACCTTAAGGTCTTACTAGCGATTAATGAAATTAACAAGTTATGATAGAAATGCTAAAAAGAAATGCTAAAAGATTATCGATAAACAGACTAACACAAATTGTGCATGTTATGGTAACATGATTAATTCGCAGGGTGGAGGCAGTGGGGGCTCACCGACACGCCGACCCGATGCCACCTAGCGTAAAATGCCCAAACTAACCACCGCCTGCCCACCTCCATGGCACCACCTAGCACCAATGTTGGAACTACGCCTCCTGGCTACAGGAGGAGCCAGACCCAAACTTTCCCGCCAAAAACATCACATGGCCAAAATTCAAAGTGAACTGCCTCCATGGCCACCCAACTCCCCCAGGCGCCGACCGGACAACTTCACCACCTTTCTTCACCCACCCACCCACACCTCTAACTAATAACGAGAACAGGAAGGGTTGAGGGTTCAGTTCCAGCCCATATGTGACATCAACGGGGAATGAAGTCCCCAGGGACAGATCAGTATATAGCCAGACTAGCACCAGCAAATTGACCCGAACCTGAACTGTACATGAAATTGATGAATAAAGAACCATTCTATACTACTTCCTGTCTCCACCTGTCGTGAATTATAGTAAATGTGTAATTTGGACTGTTTGCAATACCTACAAACAGTTGCAACCCAGAACCAAGCAATAACAACAAAACCAAAATTATTACTAAAAACTAAATCCAAACGATTGAATCAAATTCGACTAGTACTGGCACTTCCCTGTGGTGAAAATAAGTGTTAACACACTTATCCATTATGGGCAGGGTAAACAAATTCATCATCACAAAAAGAAGTAGCGCTTTTGGGTGCTCCACTCACACCAACAATGTACTTGAGTGAATGGCCGTCATCAGGTGTTAATAACACCTCATCCAGGGTGCGCCACTGCTCGACCCCTTTAATGGCTGATGTATTTAGCTAGCACTCACTGAGGCGACACTCAGCTGTTACAAAAAGACGCGTACAAGTAGGTATCCCAAGAGAGCACCACACACTGGTGGAAATGCATCGTTAGGCACCAATAAAAGCTCATTTTAAACTCACTATAGTTCATCTAAAATTCTACCCATTGAAATGAAAAGTATATGGAATAATAGCTTATAAACTGCTCTTTATGTATGTGTTATTTATTATTTCTGTCACTGTTCTGAATTTGAATAAAAACTGTATATTGGAGAGCCAAATTTGTGCATTTCAAACCTTTTGGCTCTAACTCAAGATCATCAAGAATTGTTGTGGCAACATTCAATTCAAGTTGTGCAAGGCCCCATAGGTCCCAAATGTTCAAAATCACAGAGAAACGATACAAGAGATTCTTAGCCACATTTTAGTATCAAACATCAAAGAGAACTTTGAAAATAATTATTATTAAAAAACGTTTGAAAACTTCAAAATGATGCAAAAACGGCTCATAATTATAAATATAATTTCTTTTTATATCATTAGAAACCTAATTTTGTCCTATATTTAATTAATAACATTATTTTTGTCTATCCTGCATGGGGAAATACGCAAAAATGTGCGAACGCAAGAGAAAATAAATACTGGCCCTACTGAATAGCTGATGTTGACAGTGACTGGCGCTCGCTTGCACTTTTCAATTTTAGCACTATTTTTATTAAGTCAAGCTGACAAATTAATGAATTTGATCTGAGCAATGAATAGTCACACTCCTAAATAACAGTATTTGATCTGAAGCAGTGAATAGTCATGCTCCTAAATAACAGTATTTGATTTAAGGCAGTGAATAGTCATTACTCACGAGCCAACCCCCTAATTTTGTTTGCAAAATTAGATTTATCTCCATTTTCCTAACAATTACCATGATTATGCTGAAACTATAACAGTATCGGTTTGTTTCTGGTAATTTGTTTTTACTACATGGTGATTTTGGTAGTCAGATGAACTTTCAAAGATATTGATTGTGCACTTTTTTAAATAAAAGCATTATGTAACTCATACCTCTCAATTGTGAACATTGACAAGTGCCAATTTATGTTTTTTGTCATTTTTAACAGCCAATATCTCGAAAAATAATAAGATGGTTACTCTGGAAAAAAATAGACTTGAAATATGTATAGTAGTAATACATATTCCTGAAATACAAGTTCCTGCGTCCATTACTTTTTTAATAATCGAGTGCTGTAATGTGGGTTTCATACAAAATGCGAAAATGTGTGATTTTTGGGTCAAGTTTGGGAATATTAAAAATCATATAACTTTTGAACTAATCATCCGATTTGAATAAAGTTTTCTTCTGGTACAAGCTGCCGAGCAGCATTAAAATATAGTACATTCTATTGAGTTGCAAAAATGAGTAGGGATACCTAGTACAAGTAGTACTGCGTCTGCACCCGTCAGCACAGTGGACGTGCATGTCTGAGAAGCCACAGCTGTTTGCCTGTGCCACACCTTAGGTGTGCTCTAGGGAAACACAGAACACATATCTGACATCAGAAGGCCACTTAGGTTTGCCTTTTTATTTATTTATTATCTTTTTAGAAATAACTCACACTGAAAGGGCATAGCGTATTATATATAGCACAGAATAGCTGGCTACAGCACAGCATATCTCAGCATTGCATAGAAAAACTCAGCATGGATAAGAATAACTCGGCATTGCGGAGAATAACTCAGCATAAATTAGAATAACTCAGCATAGACTATAATAACTCAGCATAGGCTAAAATAACTCACCATAGGCTAAAATAACTGAAAATAGACTAGAATAACTCAGTATGACAAATAATAACTCAGCAGAGCATATAATAACTCAGTATCGCATATGGAATGACTCAACATAATCTGGAATAGACAATAACTCAGAATATTATATAATACCTCAGTGTGGCATAGAATAACCCAGCGTAATCTAGAATAACTCATTATGCATGTTAAGGTAACATGGCTAATTCGCGGTTGGAGGCAGGGAACGGCCCGAATGACCTGATCTGACCCCACCCGCCTCCAGGGGAAAGAACACCCCGGCATTGGCGGCGCCACCTAGCGTTAAAGGTTGGAACACCCTCACCCGGTTATAGGAAGACCCAGACCCAGCTTCCCGTAAAAAACTACACTTGACCAGGTTTGAATGCGAACCGCCTCCACGGCCACACAACTCCTCCAGGTGCCGACCGGACAACTCCACCACCTAACTTCACCCACCCACCCACACCTAAAAAAATGAACAATAACTGGAAGGATTAAGGGCTCGAAGCCAGCCCAAATACCATCACTGGGATCGACAGCCGCAGGGACGGACGAACCATCCACACGGACTAGCACCCATCCTCTAACTACCTGAAATCAAAACTGTAAATGATCTGATGATGAAAAATAAAACCACTGTATGGTACTCCTTTGTCCGCCCATAGTGAAATATGGCATAGAATAACTCAGAATAGCGTAAAATAACTGGAAATGCTTTCATTTTTGGTCTCTACACCACACTTTGGTGCCCAGTTTCAGAGAACACCGCTAGTAGTTCATCTTCCACCGCTGAATTTCATTCTACATAGTGGCTATGTGGGGTTGTCACACTACGACGTAACGCGGTAGCTTAAGCCGATGTAGGTGAAATTTGGCTATTACATCGAGATACGACGAGGAATGTCGAGATATGTTTCACGTTCTTTAAGCCTACATCGAGGTACATCGAGATACGTCGACACTCGTCAAGGTTTTGGACATACCCAAAACATTTGACGTAGCTCGACAACGTGTGGCTTATACGTTAGCATACTCTATGTATACGTTAGATATACGTCGAGTATGCTTGACGTATGTTACACTACATTATACATACATTGAACTACGTCAGGCGTAAGTCAAGCCGGCAGAAATGCATGGTCCGCGTATGGACAACGTATTGAAAATGTATGGATAACATACATCTAACATACGTCTAATGTACATCTAATGTGCATCTAACATAGTCTAACGTACATCTAACATAGTCTAATGTACATCTAACATAGTCTAACATATGTCTAACGTACGTCTAACGTATGTCTAACATATGTTTCTTCTGGCGATCAAATAACGTATATAACGTTCACTGGCATTCTGCAAGTGATCCGTGAGCTTTTAAAAAAATGTTCTCATGCATTACCACTACGTTGGATCAACGTTTCGCCTACGTCCACTATGTTGCACTGAAGTCCAAATTGGCTCTGCAACAGCGAAAATTTCTACATATCTCAAAGTAAATAAGTGATTTCTATGTTTCCCACTCGCTGGCCCGTTACGTCATCGGGTGACAGGGGTATTAGGGTCAACATGAGGAGGACATAAGTCTGGGCCAGATCAGTTATTGTGCAGTAGTGTATGATATATCACATGATATATTACCACAGATAAGCAGGCTGCAGATGCACTACAGCCAAAATTAATGTCAACATAAACCAGCAGAGGGCGTCTTTGATGCTGTCCCTCCATGCTGCCCCATGCACCAAGGTCATTAAAAGGTCATGAATCTCCCGGGAAGAGGTCTCTTAAAAAGGGCCACAGTCTAGGAGGCATATCTCACCCACTGGATCCCAACCGGGCGCGGTGGCCGAATCGGTAGAGCGCAGGGCCTCACATGCGGTAGATCAGGAGTTTGGGTCCCGATTGAGTCAAACCACCGCCTTATAAAATTGATGCTTATCACATCCTAGCGCACAACATTAATAGGATAAGGCAAGGACTGATTAGCTCAGTGTCAGGATAATGTGACTGAGTGGGATATTGGGTCATGGTGTCGACAGCCTGATTTCCCAGTGGGGCAGCACTATAAAGTCGTCATGAGTGCACACTGTCACAAGTCCTTACCCATCCTGATATGACTCTAGATGTTGCCAAGACGTAAAACTCCAACAACCAACCAACCAACCTGCCTCCCACCTCCCCACACACACCACACTCTATTTCCCCACCCCCCTGCTCTACCACATCACCACCACTCCATCATTTGGTTTCTTATTGCCATGGTTACAACCCTGCGCCTAGACCGTAAATCACAACCAATGCCTACCTTATACCGTCCTAACTATATTGGATGTCACAGTGAAGAGGTGCTTTGCATGTCTATATGAGGATTCACTGTAATGGCTAAGGAGGTGGGGGGGGCATACATTTGAAAGATTCTCCAGCGTTCTTTTAAACTTGCCTTTCTGTATCCGTCTACAAATGAAGAAGTGGAAAATGGTACACTACCAGGGTCAGTACACATGTGAAGATATGGAATTCAAGGCTATTTCAAGGCTTTTCAGAGCTGTTTTTTTTTTACAGGAATTCAAGACTACTTTCATTTGGATTTCAGGGAAAAACAACAATCGTGAATGCCGATTTCAGACTAATTTAAATAAATGGGGACAGTTTAATGGAATGCACCCATACATAACCCAGCTATCCATTCTGTGAGGGTTCTTTCTTTTACTAAGGCGCCCCATTTTTAATCAAAACAGCTGTGCAGTTCATTCTTGCCTGACAACGCAATGTGTCAGGGAGCTGTCCTCAATAGGCAGACTGACAACTTCCCCTGCCATGATAATGAGGCGTTGGTGAGGGCTTTAATCCTCGCGACTTCCTCCTTCATGCCCGCTAATTACCAGGACAGTGTCAGAACCCAACACTTCAATCATGGGGCGCCACCCTACACCATTAACCAGGCGCGGTGGCTGAATCTGTAGAGCGTAGGCCTTGCATGCGGGAGATTGTGAGTTTGGTTCCCGGTTGCGTCAAATGAATGACTTATCAAATTGACACTTGTCGCTTCCTTGCCTGGCGCTCGGCATTAATAGGATAGGGCAAGGACTGATTGGCTCAGTGTCAGGATAATGTGACTGAGTGGGATATCGGGTAACGGTGCTGGTGGCCTGATTTCCCCATGGGGCAGCATTATAAAGTCGCCATGAGTATGCACTGTCACAAGTCGGTACCTGTCCTGATATGACCTTAGATATTGTGAGGACGTAAAACAACAAACAAACAAAACCATACACTATTACTACAAAAGACAATGTATGAAAAGACGTGCCAATCAGCGCTTTCATATATGAATTTCTTAAATAATCATGCGGTGGCGCCATCCCACGGCAAACAAGGTGCATTGTCTTTGGTCAGGTGTAGTAGTAGTTTTCTTACTCAGACATAATCACACATTTGATTTATGTATGGCACAGATTAAACTGCTTAAGGTATGCTTAATACTATAATATTATTTTCATTATTAATATTAGGAGATAATACACTATAATTGTCATACATTGTCTTTGATTGTACAGCAGTCAGGGTGGGCTAGGGAATGTGTGCGCTTGTTTCAATGGTACACCAGTCATGCTGGGCTAGAGGACCTGTCCAATTACCTCGTTTGCTCCATTTCACAGGAAAGTGCTGAGTGGCGTGTCTTGTCATACGTTGTCTTTGTTATTAATATTACTGAACACGGTTGCATCCATCCTCATTACTCTCGCGTGTGGTGGCAGACATTACATTTTAAAGATACATGATTGTATCTACAAGCAGTATCAATGTATCTGGTTGCATCTTATTTGTTTTGTACATTAGGGAGCAAAAGTGTCCAATACACACGTGTAAGAGCCTCTCTCTAATACCAGCACCACCCCACAATTAAAGTGTCCAATACACACGCGTTAGTCATCAGCATATAACTGCATCGTACTGTCTGCACGCCCCGCAGTGAGAACCTCTCCCTAATACCACCACCACCCCACAATTAAAGTGTCAAATACACACGCGTTAGTTATCAGCATATAACTGCATCATACTGTCTGCATGCCCCGCAGTAAGAACCTCTCCCTAATACCACCACCACCCCACAATTAAAGTGTCCAATACACACACGTTAGTTATCAGCATATAACTGCATCATACTGTCTGCATGCCCCGCAGTAAGAACCTCTCCCTAACACCACCACCACCACACAATTAATGTGTCCAATACACACGCGTTAGTTATTAGCATATAACTGCATCATACTGTCTGCACGCCCCGCAGTGAGAACCTCTCCCTAATACCACCACCACCCCACAATTAAAGTGTCCAATACACACGCGTTAGTTATCAGCATATAACTGCATCATACTGTCTGCATGCCCCGCAGTAAGAATCTCTCCCTAATACCACCACCCCACAATTAAAGTGTCCAATACACACGCGTTAGTTATCAGCATATAACTGCATCGTACGGTCTGCACGCCCTGCAGTGAGAACCTCTCCCTAATACCACCACCACCCCACAATTAAAGTGTCAAATACACACGCGTTAGTTATCAGCATATAACTGCATCATACTGTCTGCATGCCCCGCAGTAAGAACCTCTCCCTAATACCACCACCACCCCCACAATTAAAGTGTCCAATACACACGCGTTAGTTATCAGCATATAACTGCATCATACTGTCTGCACACCCCACAGTAAGAACCTCTCTCTAATACCACCACCACCCCACAATTAAAGTGTCCAATACACACGCGTTAGTTATCAGCATATAACTGCATCATACTGTCTGCATGCCCCGCAGTAAGAACCTCTCCCTAATACCACCACCACCCCACAATTAAAGTGTCCAATACACACGCGTTAGTTATCAGCATATAACTGCATCATACTGTCTGCACACCCCGCAGTAAGAACCTCTCCCTAATACCACCACCACCCCACAATTAAAGGTGGGTGTCAAACTCCAGGAATGAAAGTGGTGTCCGGCAAAACATGCGGAAAACAAACTGAGATTATTACACCAAAAACACGCATTTTCCACCTTAGGATTAGAACTGTCAAGGAATAGCGGAAAAATGCCAGGTGTCAGGTTTCAACTATCATTCTTTTGGCTCTATTATCGTCCATACATAACTCTTTCTTGCTTGGGCTTTACATTCTAGCAACATCTAAGGCCATATAAGAATGGGATTCAAATTACCGGACTGTTGGCATATGAGCCTGTCTCAAAAGGTGATAACTCTTTTTTTTTTGCCATTGTAACGATTGACACGAAACAGCACAGAAACGGTTACACTGAACACCAAAGGACATTTGCTTCAAATCAATATGTATTCTATTGGGATTATGAAACACCACATAAAAAACAAATCAGTTTATACTGAGCAAATGCATAAGCAGATAGTATGTTGATCGCTACAATGGACAAAGTTTTGTCTCATATTGCTTAGCACCTTTCAAGACAGTCTCATATACATCCTGATTCATTCACATTTTACCTAACGTTAATCGGTAAATATACAGAATCGTGGAAATCCGCGAAATCGCAGAGATCTTTCATCCCTGAAACGTTTAATTGGGGTTGTACCCTTTACTACTTGTCATTTTCATTAAAGATCTGGGCACCTGATTTTCAAATGTATTCTTTCCACAAATATTCATTACATTAATCAAACATACACTTTCTAGAAAATATTAACAGTATTATTCTGAGAACTACTACCAATAGATTACGCCAGTCAAGCTCACGACATCTATTGGCAGAATCTGGAACCACTCTATTTGGGTACTTTCCCCCGAGTGCCTGTGATTTCACATGCTATATCTCCGTAAAGAATGCCTGGACAAATAATAAGACACCTTATTATATTCAGATATTCATATCGCAACATGCATCAAGCTCTTATCCTTGTAAAATATATTGAAAAAAGGACGACTGTATTGTACTTTTCTTCTGGAATTTCACCGCCGCTCTCTTCACGTGCATTACACCCCACCAGATAAGGTAGTGACATCTATCGGCAGAATCTGGAACCACTCTATTCGGGTACGTTCCAGCTTACCTGGTGGGGTCTATAACCCTTACCTGCTGGGTCGGATCTCAAATAGTTATTTCCGTTATCCCATACAGTGAAGGGATAAGCAGAATTACGTAGGTTATAGGGCACACTTGTTGGTTGGTTATTGGAGTTTTACATCCTAGCAATATCTAAGGTAAAGTCAAGATGGACGCACACTCATGGTGACTTTATAGGGCTGCCACACTGGGAAATCAAGCTGCCAGCACCATGACCTGATACCCCACTCAGTAATATTATCCTGCTGCTGAGCCAACCAGTCCTGGCCCTATCCTATTAATGCCGAGTGCCAGGCAGCTAGGAAGCGGCAAGTATCAATTTTTATAAGTCATCGGTTTGACTCGCGCGGGGACCATGAGAGGCCCGCGCTCTACCGATTCGGCCACCGCGCCCGGTGTAAAACAAAGTGAAGGGGCTTCAAAACCACTATTACTTTTAGTTTACAGAGAAAGCTTGTCGAACTATGCGAGCATTCCTACATCACTCTAGCAAGTTTGGAAAAGCTCATTAGGCTGAATGACCCGAATAGCCCCAGCTCGTCCTCAGAGGCCCTCAGTCTTGATTAGGCCCTAACTAATTCCCAGAGGGAAGCTTCTCTGTTTGTTTGTTGGAGTTTTATGTCCTGGCAACATCTAAAGTCATATTAGAATGGGTACTGACTTGCTACAGTGCGCACTCATGGCGACTTTATAGTGCGGCTCCACTGGGAAACCAGGCTGCTGGCACCATGACCTGATATCCCACTCAGTCACATTATCCTGAACCTGAGCCAACCAGTCCTTGCCTTATCCTAATAATGCCGAGCGCCAGCCTAGGAAGCGGCAAGTATCAATTTGGGAAGTCATTGGTTTGACTCCACTGGGAATCGACCTCTGGACCTTCTGCACGTGAAGCCTGCACTCTACCGATTCGGCCACCACGTCCAGTCTAACTCTAAGGGTAGTTTCTTTCAAACTATACAAACTATGATGAGTAGATCAAGATAATCGTGAATGAGTAAAGTTGTGCTGGTCAATTGCCCCTTTTAATTTACATGTGCAATAGATTTGAGTGTGGTGAGCGAGGGAGGGGGGGGGGGGGAGTCCTCAAATAGACTAATGCTGAGGACGCTCGCCCCGGAAGGACAGCAACGTGGGTTCGAGCCCTGCTTTAGACATGACAGTTCCATTTATTTGCATCACCTCCATGACACTGGTGCCATGACCAGGATTCTCTATGCGCTGAGCGTTGTTCAGCAAACTTTTGGAGATATTTAAAGAACACACATTCAAAATTAATTTTCTGCAGGCATGCCAAAACTCTGACACAATAAGGGTTATGCAGTAAAAGATTCTATTAAATTGACTCAGTATTCCCTTCCAGGGCCCACACACATGTGAAGATATGGAATTCAAGGCTATTATAAAGCTTTTCAAGGCCGTTTTTGATAGGAATTCAAGACTATTTTCATTTGGATTTCATGAAAAAAAACAACGATGGGAATTGTCGATTTTGGACTCATTTAGATCAGTGGGGACAGTTCAATGGAAGTCAAGGCTTTTCAAGACTAATTACACAAAATACTTTAAATTCAAGGCTTTTTAAAGGCCTTTTTATGGGGCAAATGAAGACTTTTCAAGACTTCTCAGGCCTCGTACGGATCCTGCCTCTCTATGTGGCAACACATGCTCAATTACTGCATCAATAACTAAGTTTGATATGTAAATCAAATCTAAGTGATTTTTTTAGGTTTTTAAACAATTTGATACTTCTACCATGGGACTGTGCACCTTTAATGCGTGTGGCTGGAGGTAGTGCTCCCTTAAGGCGACTGTAGTGGGTGGGTGTGGGGTGGGGGTGTGGGTGGGTCGCCCGCCAACAATCTGCCTCCCCCATCCCCGTCTATCACCACCACCGACCTCGGTTGACATGTTATTACCACAGTTAGATGCCCTAGACTTGGATCCTAAACCCGGTCAATCCCCAAGTTACCCCCCCCCCCCCTAGCCATCCCTGAAGACGCTGCGTGATAACTCATCATGAACCGTGGTTCATACGAGAGTTCATGGTTGGTTGGTTGTTGGAGTTTTACGTCCTGGCAACATCTAAGGTCATATCAGGACGGGTACCAACTTGTGACAGTGGATACTCTAGGTAACTTTAGAGTGCTGCCCCACTGAGAGACCAGGCCACCAGCACCATGACCTGATATCCCAATCAGTCACATTATCCTGACACTGAGCCAACCAGTCCTTGCCCTATCCTATTAATGCTGAGCGCCAAGCTGGGAAGCGACAAGTATCAATTTTATAAGTCATGCGTTTGACTCAAGCAGGGTTCGAATTCCGCGATCTACCAAAATGGGAGACGGATGCTGAACTCATTCGGCCATCCCGTCTGGTCGTACGAATGCTGAAAGGAAGATGTATATCTTATATATGTGCAGTATAAGCATTATATGAGTATAGTTAATCCGAAGCTTTTTCCGCCTCAGCTCCTCCTACACTCCATCATCCTCGCAAATCTACCGCATGGTTCTTTATATTATTGGTCATCAACTACTATCCAGTGACAACCTCAGGCCGTTTGTGGCGCCACCTGTCCGCACACGCGCTCATCTGTCAGCTCACGCGCTCGCACTGTGACCGCGGGAAAATTGTATTTCATATTATATCATTTCGAAGATATGTAAATACAGTTGATGGATAACTTCTGTTTTATTGACAGCTGTAGCTCAGCCTAAGCTGGGAAGCTCTACCCGCTACAAGTCAATCATTGACCTACTCTATAAGGTGAATATATTCATAAGCAAATATGTTAAATCTGAAACCATTTCATTTAAACTTATTTTTTCTCAAGTTCTTATATACAAAAAATATGTATATCCTTTCGAACAGTTGATCCGTTTCATCATTTGGATAACTTCCATTTATTGTTCGGGATGGGTGTGAAGAGACTGCTATTCCTGGACAGCTATGTAATATGTAGTCTATTAAAGCTCCCTGGCGCAATCAATCATCCTATCCACGCCTACCTCTCTGTGCGGATCCATTCCCAACAGGTCAGTGCAGACTATTACACTGGTCCCCTTGGAAACGTAAGTGCTTAATGGTCTACGTCCGTAAGTGCTTAAGATTACATACAGGCACTTACATATAGACATTCACACGGTAGATTTGCCAAGCATACACTGCATACATCTTATATGATCCTGGTCATGGAACCAGTGCCATGGGGGATGATATTTGCAACCAATGGGAATATAGTGCCTAGAGTAAGGCTCGAACCCACCTTCTGCCATTCCTGGGTGAGCGTCCTAACCGTTAATTAGTCGACAGTCCCTGATGCAATCAATCGCTTTATCCATGCCTTTCAGCTTAGTGTAGACTACTGCACAAATTTACGCCACCATTTGTCAACAATTAGGTCAGGACTTTAGGGACTTAGACAATTGAAATCTCTTTAGACTTGAAAGGGTTAAACGAAACTGCGATCTAAAATGGCAATTAATTCGGCAAATAGGACTGACACAAGACGTTACATTTAGTTTCACGACCAAAGGAGGTCAGCGCTTGAAAACAATATGGTCCTTCTCCCGGAAATTGTCTGTCTGAATGCCTGGTGCTGGCTCCGCAATCAGTTATTCACGAAGGGATTCTGTACTGGTGGTTCTAAATTAGCAGGCTGTGGTAAAAGAGTCAACGATTGCCAATTAAAGTGTCACTTCTTAGTTGGTCAGCTTAAAGCTGCAGAGTCCGATGGTTTTGAGCTTCTGAGATTTTCTGAGATAAGTGCATTAGGTTGATTGTTATAATTTACTTACTTTTAGTTTGCAATAACTTTCATTTTAACTGGCTAACATTGGACTTCAGATTTGTCAACACTTATGTCAGAACTCCATGGACATCGCAATTGAAAGGGCTAAAGGGTTAAACAAAACGCCTATCTAAAATGGCAATCAATTCAGCAAACATGATGGGCACAAGACGTTATGCTATGTTTCACAACCAAAGGAGGTCTGCGCTTGAAAACAATTTGGTCCTCCTCCCGGAAATTGTCTGTCTCAATGCCTGGTGGTGGCTCCGCAATCAGTTATCCACGAAGGGATTCCGCACTGGTTGTTCTAAATTAACAGGCTGCGCTAAACGAGTCAATGCCTGCCAATTAAAGTGTCACTTCTTAGTTGGTCAGCTTAAAGCTGCATAGTCCGATGTGTTTGAGCTTCTGCGATTTTCTGAGATAAGTACATTAGGTTGATTGTTATAACTCACTTTACTTTTAGTTTGAAATAACTTTTATTTTAAGAGGCTAATTTGAACTTATTTGAAGTGAAACATGACAAAGTAATTACATAACGAGCCCGTCAAGATCATATCAGAACGGGGACCGACTTGTGATAGTGCGCACTGTGGTGACTTTATAGTGCTGCCACATTGGCAGACTAGGCCGTCGGCACCATGGCCCGATATCCTACTCAGTCACATTATTCTGACACTGAGCTAACCAGTCCTTGCCCTATGCCATTAATGCCGAGGAGCAGGCTAGTTAGCGACAAGTGTCAATTATATATGTCCTTGGTTTGAGTCGAACTCCCGACCTTGTGCATGGGAAGCCGATGCTTTACCGATCTGGCCACCGCGTCCTGTAGTTCTGGTCCCTATAGTCCCTTCCAACCAACATCGGGATTCCTAATTCCACAAACGAATGAATAAATTGATTCATTTATCTACATAAAAATCAAAAGTCAAGACATCTTGACTTACTAATGCAAACATACGTCAACTAACAGCCACATCCTACTACATACAAAACAACATAATAAATAAAAGAGTATCTGATCACACTGAACTAAGACTAAGTAATTAAAGGTATTATTTATTATCTATTGAATTGGAAATCCTAAACCGAGAAGCAAAACCTTCTATGTAAAAGTAAAATGATTTAATATACCTCATACTCATTACTTATTGCATCGTGTACGCTTTAATCTCAGAATTTACTGCACACTTCAATTTATTATATAAACAGTATACAAAAATGGTGTAAATATCGATACAGTAAAACCTCTCTAAGTCTAACCGACAACCTCCACAGACCGATCACTCCGCTATATCGATCGCTTTATTTGGTTCCCAAACGATCACCCATACAATACCATTGTAACGATAAAAAAAGCTCCCTAAACCGACCACCTCCCTAAATGGACCATTTAAATGCGGTTCCATGGTCGTTCGATTTAGAGAGGTTTTACACTTCCGGTCGGGAGACCATTGTTGTGGCACTGACAAAAGATATATATGAATAAAATTCATTTCCCCCCCCCCCCATAAAAAAGATCCAAGCCAATTGCAGAGAACTACTGTCAACTGCATATTTTTGCTTTGTTTTGGTTAAACATATGGTTGGTTGTTGGAGTTTTAAGTCCTGGCAACATTTAAGGTCATATCAGGACAGGTACTGACTTGTAACGGTGCAGACTTGTGGTGACTTTATAGTGCTGCCCCACTGGGAAATCAAGCCAGGGGCACCATGACTGGAAATCCCACTGTCACATTATCCTGATACTGTGCTAACCAGTCCTTGCCTTATCCTATTAATGCAGAGCGTTATGCTAGGAAGCGACAAGTATCAATTTGATAAGTCATTGGTTTGACTCGACCGGGAACCGAACTCCCGATCTCCTGCACGCGAGGCCCTGCGCTTTACTGATTCGGCCATGGGGCGTGGTGGCTAAACATATGAAGTGTGGAGGCTGCAGTACCTTCCTACTCCTCCACTCACCCATTAAGGAGCCACCGGGGACCTGATTGGACGGCGTGGGCAGGAACCCGGAAGTGACGTATTGCAACCGGGTAGCGAGCTTCCGGTCTGTGTGTGTGTGTGTGTGTGTGAGGGTGAATGATATACCTAAACCCAGACTGTACCGACATAATCCCACATAGAAAACTAACTAAAACAGGTTTTGTTTGTGTCGCGGGGGTGATGAAAATGGGAAATACTGCGCCTAGAGTGGGATTCGAACCCACATCTCTTTGCATTCCGGGCCAGTGTGCTAACCATTACACCACCTAGGCTCCCTGATATCAACACACTCCCCACGCCTACCTGTCTATGCGGCTCCTTGCCTGAGAGGTAAGTGCAGACCACTACATTTGTTTGTTTTACATCGTAGCAACATCAAAGGTCATATCAGGACAGGTAGCGACTTGTGACAGTGCACACTCATGATGACTTCATAGTGCTGCCCCACTGGGAGACCAGGCTGCCAGCATCATGACCCGGTATCCCACACAGTCCCATTATCCTGAAACTGTGCTAACCAGTAACCAGTCCCTGTCCTATCCTATTAATGCCAAGCGCCAGGTGAGGTAATGACAAGTATCAATTGTATAAGGCATTAGTTTGACTCGGCTGAGATTCGAACTCCTGACTTTCCGCACAAGAGGCCTGTGCTCTACCGATTCGGCCACCGCATCCAGTATCACTAACACACCACCGACATATAAATGCACGCACGGAATGCGTGATCCTGACTCGATACACCACAAACACTTAATTGGCTGAATGTAATAACAATATTTTATTATATTAAAATTGTTGTTGTAATTAAATAGTCTAAATCACAGAAGTTACGCATGACCAGAAGACCAGTGCCTCGGCACTGAACAAAGATTGTATTCAGATGAATAAAAATTGTTTACCTAATATTAGCAGGAAATAAGATCTAAGGAAAGCTGTATAATTGATTGAAAATGGCAAATTTTCGAAACCAAAGCACATCGCTATATCGTGGGTTCGAACCCTGTTCGAGTCAAACCAATGACTTAAAAATTGATAATTGTTGCTTCCTAGCCAGGCGCTCAGCATTATTAGGACAGGGCAAGGACTGGTGTGCTCAGAGTCAGGGTAATGTGACTGAGTGGAATACCAGGTCATGGTGCTGGCGGCCTGGTTTCCCAGTGGGACAGCACTATAAAGTCGCCATGAGTGTGCACTGTCACAAGTCGGTACCCATCCTGATATGACCTTAGATGTTGCTAGGACGTAAAACAACAACAAAGAAACAAAACATCGCTATATATGTTCCTACATATCCAAATTAGATCTGGGTGTGCATTTATATGTACCAACACATTGTTATTAAGTGCACTTGTATCTAAAGTGGATAATACGGTCAAATTTAGATAAGTAATTTGGCTTTGACAATTTGCTGCTTTAATCAGACTGGGCAAATTTAAGCAAGTATAATGTAAGACTTTAATTTAATTAAACAATGTTGTGCTTTAATCAGACTAGGCAACTTTAAGCAAGTATAATGTAAGACTTTAATTTAATTAAACAATGTTGTGCTTTAATCAGACTAGGCAACTATAAGCAAGTATAATGTAACACTTTAATTTAATTAAACAATTTTGTTCTTGCCTTATTTTTTTTTCAAATAAATCACAAAACCAAACATTCGGAAGCAACGAGATTGATGCTTTTGCTAAATTCATTTGCGAAGATCAGTAGGCCTACTGTTTGACAAATTTGTCAGAATGGTGGTGTAACAAGATTCTCAGTCAGTTTAGTGAGTAGGAATAGGAGTACTGGGACAATAATCAGGTCTCCCTTCTTGCCCCCCCCCCCTCACCCCGGTCAACCTCTCCCCCCCCCCCTCCCACCCGCCCCCCCCCCTCCACCCCACCACCACCACCACCCACACAGCCCGCCCCCTGGGGGGAGGGCCTGGGGAACAGCTATAAGCGACCACCCCATAAAGTCATCGTCAACGTGCCCTCTGGCCGCCACAACTGGCAGATAGATAGCGGTGGGCTAAACCCGCCAAATGGGGCGCCTAGTGTCATGGAAGCGTGGGGCGCCTAGTGACATGGCAATGTGTGAGCTAAACCTGCACAATGGAGCGCCTAGTGTTATGGTAGAGTGGGTTAAACCTGCAAAATGAGGCACCTAGTGTTATGGTAATGTGAGAGTTAAACTCGCCAAATGGGGAGCCTAGTGGAAGCGTGGGGCGCCTAGTGGCATTGCAGTGTATGAGCTAAACCCGCCAAATGGGGTGCCTAGTGTAAGGCTGCGTGAGTTAAACCTGCAAAATGGGGCACCTACTGTTAGGTAGTGTGGGCTAAACCTGCAAAATGGGGCACCTAGTGTTATGGCAATGTGAGTTAAACCCACCAAATGGGGTGCCTAATGTTAGGTAGTGTGAGTTAAACCTGCAAATTGGGGCGCCTAGTGGCATTGCAGTGTGAGCTAGCCCGGAAACCGGGGGGGGGGGGGGGGGGGGGGCTAGTGGCAAGGTAGTGTGTGATAAACCCGTAAAATGGGGTGCCTAATTTGACACACACACAGACAGACACACACACAGACACACGCTCACACATGGACTATAACTATAAGATATGTCCACTTCCCATCACACGATACCCTAGGCGGACGGTTTCTGTTGTACAAATATTACACGTGCGTCTCTGAGTGCGTTTTACCAATCATTAGCCAACTTGCCTATATATAAACATGGCAACACCAGCCGGGTTTGGAGTCTCCTTTTCACACTCTCACCTCAGGAGGCGTGATGGGTCTTCATATGTGTGTGTATTTGTCGTTTTCGGGGGGTTTCTTTTAGGCTGCATATATTATTAGTTCCTACCGTTCCACCAGGTGGTGTGGCCTAATCGGTAGAGCGCGGGCCTCGCGTGCGGAAGGTCGGGAGTTCGGTTCCCGGTGGAGTCAAACCAATGACTTTAATATTGATACTTATTGCTTTGTAGCCTGGCGGTCGGCATTAATAGGATAGGGAAATGACTGGTTAGTTCAATATCCAGATAATGTGACTGAGTGAGATATCGGTCATGGTGCCGGCAGTAGGTTTGATTTCCCAGTGGGGCAGCACTATAAAGTCACTATGAGTGGGCACTGTTACAAGTCGGTACGCGTCCTGATATGACGTTAGATGTTGCCCAGGACGTAAACCTCCAACCACCAATCAATCCTACTGTTGTTGCTAATTAGTTCGTGCAGATATATACACAGCCGTGACTGGTGTCACCGGGCGTCTACAACCATCAGCGGCTGGTTTGCGGGAAATGCACGCGAACAGAGGAACGCCCGCAGAACGCCCAACCCTGGAGGCGACTGTAATCCATCTGTTGGCCCTGAGTGAAACCCCGAGGCCGGCTACTGCACCCGGGAGGAGGCGTCTGAAGGGGTGGGGGGTGGGGAGTGGCCTTGTGGAGGGGAGGTAGAGGGGGAAGGGGATGTGTGGAGGAGGATTGCGGGTGTAGATGGGGAGGAGGGAGAGGGAGGAGGGGAGGGGAGGGGGGAGGAGAGAGGGAGCGAGCGTGGCGGGGGTGGGGGTGAGAGCAGGGGTTGGGGTGGGGTGGGGTGGGGTGGGGTGCGGAGGGGAGGGGAGGGGAGGAGAGGGGAGGGGAAGGGAGGGGAGGGGAAGGGAAGGGAGGGGAGGGGAGCGTGGCGGTGGGGAGAGGGCAGGGATTATGGATGGAGACGGGAGAGAATGGGTGTGAGGGAACGGGATGATAGGGGATGGGAGGGGAGGGGAGGGAAGAAGTGGAGGGGAGGAGAAGGGGACGAGAGGGATGGGGACAAGGGGGGGGGGGGAGAGAGAAAGGGTGGAGGGGACGGAAGGGAAAGGGAGGAGAGGGAAGTCAGGTGTACACGCGTTCCCTCGATTCACCAGACGGCGCTACCACGCTGCCGGTCCGAACCACTATCCCCTGCGTGACGTGACTTCGCGTCACGCCACGTCACGTCACGTACAGCCGCGGCTACCGCTGCCTTCAGTATCGGTGTGAGCAGTGTTAGAGTCGTACTTACATCAATGCTTGTTTCTTTTTGTTGTGTTTCTTTTTCGTATTCAATGTTGATCTCCATTAGCTATAAGCTGTGGGAAAACGCCGGACACCCCCCCCCCCCTACCGCCCCCGCCTCCCCCCCCCCCCACTCCCGCAGCAGCGACCGTAGTCACGTGACAGAGAATGACAATCAAGTGCCTCTTTGTTGTTGTTTCTTTTTGCTTCCCTCTTCTTATTATTTTCTTTTTTTATTCATTCATTCTTTCTTTCTTTCTTTCTTTCTTTCTGTTTAACAATAAATTTCTTTTGGTCCTCTCCCACAGGGCGTTCTGAGAAAGGGCTCCCCCATAAATATGGAGCAGAGAACAGCATCTCGGTTTGGGTGTGTATGTTTTTGTGTTTTTTGTTGTTGTAAATGACTAAAAAAAAAAAAAGAGAACTTCTACGGCGGTGATAAAATCGGGTTGAAATACGAGCAAACACAAACGATGTGGTTTTTAAGGCTGCCCTAGGGGTGCGAGGCAAGCATAAACCTTCCAGGGGTACATGGTCAAAGACTGTACAGAGACTGCAGTAAGAACTCACACTCTTCGGTTTGGCCCAAACCTCACATTGGAAACACCAGTACTCTTCTCATCCGATCACAGAAGTTAACAACATTTATTTTTGGTGTGGGTTAAATATGTTTATTCTGCTGAATAAGTTCTTTTGTCAGCGCCGAAGCACTGGTCTTCTAGCCATTTTTCAATTCGGGATCATTTACACAAAAATGGTATATAGGTGAAGCACACTGCAGATACTGGTGAGAGAGCTACTATTCGCAGATGACAGTGCACTGGTTGCCCACTCTGCTGAAGAGACCCAGAAAATAGTGGACGCTTTCTCCGATGCATCAAAGAAGTTTGGCCTGAAAATTAACATCAAGAAGACGGAGGTGCTGTACCAACCCAACTCTACAAGAACCTGAGAGGAGGAGATCATGGTTGACGGAAACAAGCTGAACTCTGTTCCGGAATTCACCTATCTCGGATGCACAATATCAAGTGATGGACGCATTGATGCTGAGATACAGAGGAGGATGGCCAAGGCTAGCGCATCTTTCGGCCGACTACGCCAGAGACTCTGGAACAACCACCATGTGTCCATTCGGGTCAAAGGTAAGATCTACCGCGCAATCGTGCTATCCACCCTACTATACGGAGCCGAGGCCTGGACAGCGTACAGACGGCAGGTGAAAAAGCTGCATGCCTTCATGATGCGACATCTGCGTTCAATCATGAGGCTAACCTGGAAGGACAAAGTGACGAATAAGGAAATACTCGAACGGATGGGGCTGCCCTCTATGGAAGATCTTCTGATCAAAAAGAATCTCCGGTGGACTGGACACCTCATGAGGATGTCATCAGACAGGCTACCAAAGCAGATCCTCTATTCTCAACTGTCTTCTGGCTACAGAAAGAGAGGGCGCCCCCGTCTCCGGTTCAAAGATACCATCAAGAGAAACCTGAAGCTGAGAGACATTAAGACCGACTCATGGACACAACTCTCACAGCAGAGAGCTAAATGGAGAGCGGCAGTCAAGTAATGAAAGCAGTCTTTGTCGCATCGCGACCGACAGCATGATGATGATGATGACACTGCAGAAATCTAAAATATCGATGCAGTGTAGTCTAATTATGTGCACTTGCCCCACATCTTCACTGCATCATCATCATCATCATCATCATCATGCTGTCGGTCGTGATGCGACAAATACTGCTTTCATTACTTGAGTGTCGCTCTCCATTTAGTTCTCTGCTGTGAGAGTTGTGTCCATGAGTCGGTCTTAATGGCTCTCAGCTTCAGGTTTCTCTTGAGGGTATCCTTGAACCGGAGACGAGGGCGTAGTCACTGCAGAGTCCGATGGTTTTGAGTTTCTATCATTTACTGAGATAAAGATAGTATGTTGATCTGAGATAAAGATAGTATGTTGATCTGAGATAAAGATAGTATGTTGATCTGAGATAAAGATAGTAGTTGATCTGACATAAAGATAGTATGTTGATCTGAGATAAAGATAGTAGTTGATCTGAGATAAAGATAATAGGTTGATCGTTATACGTTGCTTTAGTTGGAACTAACTATTATTTTACGTGGCTAACTTTTGAGATATTTCAAATGCAATCATGCAAAATCAAACTCGGACACCATAGACTGCTGCAGGAATAGATTCTATTAAATTGGCTTAGTATTCCCTTCTATGTGGTGACAAACCTTTAATAAGTACGCGGCCTTAGTATCGAAGTCACATATGTAGAGTCTAATCTAGATAAGCAGTCTTTGTCACATCGAGACCGACAGCATGATGATGATGAATCTAGATAATTGTCCTGATTTTTCTAAATTTGATGTTTTCATCGGACCCTGCAGCTTTAAATGGTGTGTCACTTCTTAAAACTCCCAGGGATAGTCTCTGCCACTTTGACCATCGTTCCAGTTGGCTGGTCATGTGCTGAGTAATCCATTAAAACAACCAGCTTCGTCAGCATATATATAATATATGTATATATATATGTATATATATATATATATGTATATATATATATATAAATAATAACAATTCATTTTGTTAAAGTTGCATAGTCCGATGAAAACGTCAAATTTCAAAACCAAAACACTTATCTAGATTTGATTCTACATATTAAACTTAGACACTGGTGCACATATTAAGCATGTGTTGCGGCATAGAAGGGCAAAATAAGTCAATTAATAGAAACCGTTACTACTGAAGTCTATGGTGTCAGAGTTTTGGCGTGCTTGCCAAAATTATTTTGGCATGTTTTGAAGTCAAATATCTCCAAACATAGCCATTTAAAATTAAAGTTTCTTAAAACTAAAGTAAAGTAGATTATAACGATTAGTATAATATATTTATCTCAGAAAATAGCAACAACTCAAAAGCATCGGACTATGCAACTTTAAAAAGAAAACGCTTCAGTGGGATATTCATGTCAGGAAGCGAGCTGGCAAAAATAAACTCCTCAAAATGCAGGTAAGTGCGCATGCTTTATGTGACCGGATGTTGTCATACACAGTGTGTGAGTGTGTGAGTGAGTGTGTTTGTTTGGGTTTTACATCCTAGCAACATCTATGGTCACATCATGTCAGGTACCGACTTGTGACAGTGCACACTCATGGTGACTTTATAGTGCTGCCCCACTGGGAGATCAGGTCGTTGGCACCATGACCTTAATATCCCACTCAGTCACATTATCCTGATACTGAGCTAACCAATCCTTGTCCTGTCCTAGTAATGTTGAGCGCCAGGATAGGTAGCGACAAGTATCAATTTGCAAGTCATTAAGTATTACTCGGCCGGGATTCGGATTCGAACGTCCGGATGGGAAGCGTGAGCTCTACCGATTAGGCCACCGCGTCCCGTGTGTGAGTGTGTGTGTGAGTGTGTGTGTGTGTGAGTGTGTGTGTTAAACTAGGAGCAGATGAGGCGTTTATGCAGTGACCTTCCGATTCCTCATGCCACAAACCATTCCATTATCCTCACCAACAACGTGGCCTATTCACAAGTAACTCCATTATGTTCTGTGCTATGATGACTAAACGTTTTGTAAATGTCGTCTGCTATGCTTAAATTCAATAAATACATTTCTTTTTGTATGTGGATTGTCCCCCCCCCCCTTCCTCGGCAACTGACTATTCGCGCTTAAAATGTAATCTACAAATACTAAATGTCGTGTTGTTTATTATATTCGCGATGGCACAGTGAAACTTGACGACACCGGACGACTTTGCGCGGGGAAAAAAGAACCGCTCAAACTGGGAACGCGCAGTCTCTGTGTTTGGCCTTACCGCGGTGCCATGGTTACCGTCACGTGACCACGCTTGTTGTGGCAAAGAGTCACGCCATCAGAACGAGGCTGGCGCAACAAAAGAACCAGTAACTCCTCTATTTGTACAAACACCCGCCAATAGCGGGCAAATGTCGGCTGCTGTCACTGACTTGCAAAACACATAATTCCAACTTAACGCTCGGTCAACCAACCACAACTAGTGCACTTTATTTAAAGTTGCATAGTCTGATGATTTTGAGTTTCTGTTATTTCCTCAGATAAAGATATTAGGTTGATCATTATAATCTACCTTACATTAGATTGAAGTAACTTTTATTTCAAATGGCTAACTTTTGAGATATTTGAAGTGCAAATGTGCTAAGTGAATTTTGGCAAGCTTGCCAAAACTCTAACACCATAGGCTTATGCAGTAACAGGTTCTGTTAAATTGACTAAGTATTCCTTTATATGTGATGACAAATGTTTAATAAGTGCACCAGTATCTAAGTTAGAAATGCAGAATCAAATCTAGATAATTGTTTTTCTTTTGAAAATTTGATGTTTTGATCGGACCATTTTCTTTTTTTTTTGGTGGTAAATATGTTTATTCTGCTGAATAAGTCTTTTGTCAGTGCCGAAGCACTGGTCTTCCAGCCATTTTTCAATTCAGGGTTATTTACACAAAAGGTATATAGAAGGTGTACAATACCTGTTGAATAGACAATTTGCACCATGTAACACAATGAAATTCTGAAACCCAAAAGTTCCATAATAATATGGTACAGTAGTGTCATATAACCAGATCAATATTAGTCAGATCAATGTGAGTATTTACATTTACCATGCAGCTTTAACTAAGGCCTTCAAAGAAAGAACTTGTCAAATAGATGGTTTTTTCTTATTATTTTCCAATAGCAACTGACCCGCTGATGGCTGTTTTGTTTGTTTGTTGTTTTACGTCCTAGCAACATCTAAGGTCATATCAGGACGGGTACCGACTTGTGACAGTGTGCACTGATGGCGACTTAATAGTGCTGTCCCACTGGGAAACCAGGCTGACAGCACCATGACCTGGTATCCCACTCAGTCACATTATCCTGACACTGAGCACACCAATCCTTGCCCTATCCTAAAAATGCCGAGCACCTGGCTAGGAAGTGACAAGTATCAATTTTTAAGTCATTGGTTTGACTCGACCAGGGTTCGAACCCACGACCCCTGATGGGAGTGGGAAAACAACTGTGGGTAGCAGGTCACTGTGCAGCATGTTGTGTGGCAAAGGGATTACATAGAGGATTTCCACCACCAACCCAAACTCTAATGGCAGTGCGAAGAACTACTGTTGTGGATGGCAGCTAAGTGCACATGCACTGCATACAAATTCTATAGATGATTCCCACCACCAACCCACCCTCTGACGGCAATTATAAGAGCTAATGTTGTGGGTAGCAACCTTAGTCTGCAGTATGCTCTGTGTAAAAGGTCCTGTAGCGGATTTCCACTACCGACCCGCCCTCTGAGAGCAGTTTAAGAACTAATGTTTTGAGTAGCAGCCCACTGTGCATGCTCTACAGAAAAGGTCTATAAATTATTTATTTTTTGTCTTCAAGAAAAAAAGAAAAATTTGACAGGTTAATGCAATTCACATATAGATCTATCAGTTTCGGCTTCATTGTTGATATCTATAATGGCTCTTTAAGGCTGTGTATCAATAGACTGTTCCCGTGTGGCATGTTCCCTTGTTCCGTATTCGCGTTTGACCCTGTGACGCGCCACACAGACAATGAACATGTTCTTTCTCTATGTTCCCGGTCAGTACGTCATGTGTGCCATGCACAGGGCCATAAGGTTCCTGGGTCCAATCTCTGGAAACGGCCACTAAGCAAAACACAGGTTCATTGTCTGTGTAGCGTGTCACAAAGTGACAAGTGAACACAGAAGAAGGGAACATGCCACACGGTAACAGTCCATGGAAACACGGCCTTAGTTTGTAATTTAATAAGTCATCTTTCAAATGTGACGTCGGCTATGCATATCGGTTAGGACGAGGAGGTGAAGCACAAATCAGACAAGACTGGAACCAAGGATTTTATGTATATTCAGGATGGCACAGGGAGGCTATTTCAGGCTCTCCCAGCGCGCAATCCAAAAAGATGGCTGCTACATTGGAAGCGTGATAATGAGCGATGATAGGGCAACATAAAATCCTTGCTAGTATAGTGCTATCTGTAGTTGAACTGCCCATGCGATAAGACAGTATCCTTATTACATATTGTTTCCCGTTACCATTACCATTTCCGGCTACCTGT
This sequence comes from Branchipolynoe longqiensis, assembly GCA_030323885.1. Classification (NCBI taxonomy): domain Eukaryota; kingdom Metazoa; phylum Annelida; class Polychaeta; order Phyllodocida; family Polynoidae; genus Branchipolynoe; species Branchipolynoe longqiensis. The sequence goes on along the minus strand of CM059186.1, from coordinate 171,353,154 downwards.
TACCATTTACAGCATTTGGGATTTGTTATTATTATTAATCAAAAAGAATTGGACGGTCGTGGAATCGACCCACTCACCAGTTAATAAGGAGTAGATGAATAGACACGCTTTCAAAATGGCCAATTATCACGCTTTCATGACGTCACTTAACCATCTATCCGTCTACTATCTGTGCTCGCACCCACCTTTGCTGGTCGATGCTCGAGTCGAGGAAGCCTTGAATCTGTTCCGCAATCTTCTGGTTGTCCGTCATTTTCTTCAGGTTGGTCAGCTGCGCGCGCAGGTAGTATCCGTGTTCCTTCACTCCATTCTCCACCTTCATCCGCAACCGCTCGTGCTCCAGCGTCGGCGCGTTGCCCAGCACTGAATCAAACCGGAAGTGTGCAATTAGCGGAAGTGGTAGCGGAATAAACTGTTAACCTCAATGAAGGCACTCACAATCAACGCGCCACCTATCGGGTCTGCACCGTATTAACCTTTATGGGGGCGGGAGTGCCCAAACGCGCCCGGAAGTTCCACAGGAGCGCCTGTAGTTGAATTGCAGTTCTAGAAATGTTTTCCTGAAAATTTGTAGATAATATCAGAAATACAGTGCGGCCTATTGAATGAAGCACAAATACTTAAAGTTGCATAGTCCGATGGCTTTCGAATTTGTGCATCATGTTTTAGATAAATATATCAGGTTGACAATTATAACCTACTATTCATTATTGCGGATTCATTTTAATGGAAAATGGCTAGTTTTGAAGCAATTTGAGCTGAAAGACCCAAAATCATTTCGGCAAGCTTGTAAAAAGTATTGTTGTTGTGGCCCAGATTCACATATCGTGATGGTCACATGATGTGGAATGACCTATTAATGTGTAGGTAGTCTGGAACCTGACTACTGCCATATATGGTACTGGAAATGAGGGTAGTACTAATAAGGTCACAAGATTGACCTAATTGGTTAGTATCTCCCTGCCTAATGGCGGTTTCATAGTAGGTACCCAAAAGGGATAAGGTAATAAATTCACTGATTATTCTATATATGCTGCCCCCAAAGCCTTAGTTGATGCACCAGTACCTTAGGTGTATATATAGAATCAAATGGAGGACAGTGTTTTGGCTAAAAAAAAAAGAAGAAATTTCATCGGACCATGCAACTTTAATAAGTGCACCAGAATGTAACTCTGAGCTGGATATGTAGAATTGGATCTGAGTAAATGTTTTCACTTTGGTAAATTCTAGACTTTCATCAGACTATGCAGCTTTAAATGTGAACCGTGTCTGGTGGTTTTGACAATGTGATGCTTTCATCGGACTATGCGGCTTTAAATGCTAACTAAGTCTGGTGGTTTTGACAACGCGATGCTTTCATTGGACTATGCAGCTTTAAATGTTAACTATGTCTGGTGGTTTTGACAATGTGATGCTTTCATCGGACTATGCAGCTTTAAATGCTAACTAAGTCTGGTGGTTTTGACAATGTGATGCTTTCATTGGACTATGCAGCTTTAAATGTGAACCATGTCTGGTGGTTTTGACAATGTGATGCTTTCATCGGAGTATGCAGCTTTAAATGCTACCCAAGCATCTTCCCATTTATCTTCAGTTCATTAGTGCATTATTCATCTTGATATTGTAGCTATATTGATTTAATATTACATTGTTATTACCCCTATAACCTATTACTTGTGCCTGCTTTATACCATGCAATATAAATACTAAGACCACAGCTTTTGTAAAAGAAAAATAATTTAATTATTGACTCTTAACAAAAATGAATGAGGCTGGAAGAAAAACGCCTTGGAGGGAGTATCTATCTCCTGATATCCCTAGAGCCCAGAGAGCGATATTGAAACTACTCTTCTCACTGTCCATATAGGCCTACAGATCGACAATGAGAACAGGGGAGGTTCACCAACCATGCAGCGTGGTCATGGCGCCAGTGTCGTGTGGTTAATGAAAAGGGGAAATATTGCACCTAGAGCAGGATTCGAACCCGCATGTCTTGCAGGCCAGGCTAGTGTGCTAACCATTACACCCTCTATGCTCCCTGATTACATCATCCTACCCATACCTTCTATATGCCTGAGAGGTCAGTGCAAAGTACTTACTACACTTGTCCCCCTGGAATTGTAAGTCTTTTAAATGGATTACATCCATAAATCTTTTAATACTTACAATTACATACATACAGGCAATGCACTAACATATACATACACAGGGTAGGTTCAACGACCATACAGCGCGTAACTTGTACTGGATCCAGGTCATGGCCCAGTGTCAGGGTTGGGTGATGACAATTGGAAATATTGCACTTAGACTAAGTAAGAGCAGGTTTCGAACCCACACCTCTTGCATTCTGGGCTAGTGTGCTAACCATTACACCACATAGGCTCCCTGATGTCATCACCCTATCGATTCGAACCCACCGGTTGGAACCCTGGTCGAGTCAAACCAATGACTTAAGAATTGATACTTGTGCCCTTCCTAGCTCGGTAGTATTAGGATAGGGGAAGGACTGGTCGGGGGAATGTGACAGAGTAGGATATCAGGTCATGGTTCTGGTGGCCTGGTCTCCCAGTGGGGCAGCACTATAAAGTCACCATGAGTACGCAGTGTCACAAGTCGGTACACGTCCTGATATGACCTTAGATGATGCCAGGATGTAAAACTCCAACAACCAACCAACCAAGCAACTATTACCCAGCACTAGACTAGTGGTGAGTATGACAGGCTAGGGAGCAACAAGTATCAATTGTATAAGTCATTGGTTTGATTCGACCGGGAACCGAACTCCCCATCTCCCGCACACGAGGCCCGCGCTGTACCGACTCGGCCACCGCGCCCGGTGCCTACACGGTGTGGATGAGCAGTGTGTTCCCCACACAACTTGACCATGGCCCTCCCTTGTCCATGTGTTGGCGTGTTTGCACCTCCTCCCCCCCCCCCCCCCCCCCCCCCCCCCACCCACCCACCACACACACACATCAGGCATATAAACGACCGCAGCGCCACCATCGGCAGATAAAACCACACTGAGTGCTTATTTACAGCCACTCTTTAATTCCACCCACCCACCCACCCTCCACAACAAACCTCCTTCCACACCCACCCTCCCTCCTCACCCACCTCGACACACACATTGCTTCTGAGGCATGCTTACACATTAGTGTGGCCATACAAGTTACTGCGTTTGCAGATAGGGGGCGCCACAATCGGGCCGGGTGCATAGTCGATGAACAATTAATAGTAAGAGCAATACAATGAATGGATGAGTTAAAATAATAAAGGAACGAAAGCTTCCAATTAATTATATTCGCATAATGCTTATACATCATGTATGTGTGTATATATATAAAATTAATTATACTTGGATAATGCTTATACATCATGTCTGTGTATATATATATATATATATTAATAAATATATACATACATACATGTACATGTGCATATATATATAAGTATATATATAATTTAAGTATGTAGTGAACAGAAGAACTGCCTTCTCAGGCAAGGAGACGTATGGACAGGTAAGGTCTGTTTGTTCTTGTTTTACATCCTAGCAACATCTAAGGTCATATCAGGATAAGCATTGACTTGTGACAGTGTACACTCATGGTGACTATATAGTGCTGCCTCACTTGGAGACAAGGCCGCTGGCACCATGACCTGATATCCCACACAGTCATGTTATCTTGACACTGTGCTAACCAGTCCTTGCCATATGCTAATATTATATTATATACTATTATATATATTATATATAAATCTGTCTACGTTAAATAGGAAGCAGAGACAACCAGGTGATGGGTCAGACACTTTGAAAATCGACCAGCACGTGATGGGTTTGGCACACGAACTGCCGGAAATCCCAATTGGTGTCGCTAGTGGAGCCAAATATGAAGCAATCACATGCTTGCCAGCGATTGGATAAAATACCTTGCGAGTACATACAGAAAATAAACCTTCACTATGATAATAATAATAATGACAATCAACAATTCCGTCCATTTATATCCACATAATGGATTATACATCCTATTATATGAACGATATAATTTAATATGTGGATATAAATAACGGCGGCCCCTTAATGTTTCTCTCCAACCACCTTAAAGCTGCATAGTCCGATGAAATATCAAATTTTCAAAACCAAATCAATTATCTAGATTTGATTTTACATATCTAACTTAGATACTGATGCACGTTTTAAGCATTTATTTCTGTGTAGAAGGCAATACTGAGTCAATTTAACAGAACCTGTTACTGGATAAGTCTATGGTGTCAGAGTTTTGGCAAGCTTGCCAAAACTAATTTTCCATGTTTACACTCAAAATATCTAAAAAGTTTACCATTTAAAATAAAAGTAACTTTGAAGTGATGTAAAGTAGATACTAGTGATCGATCTAATATATTTATCTCAGAAAAAATACAGAAATTCAAAACCATCGGACTATGCAACTTTAATTCCCATGTTATTCACTGTGGGGCGGGCATTCTCTTCTTGACACCTCCTCTACACCGTGAGCCAACTGTCAGTCTGCTCACTTTCAAAACTATATAATATTATATATATTTCATCATCATCATCATGCTGTCGGTCACGATGCGACAAAGACTGCTTTCATTACTTGACTGCCGCTCTCCATTTAAGGGGCTGTCACATTAGGGTTTTTTGCGGGAGCGTATGGCGGCGTAGGCGCGTTACGTCATATACGTCGGCATACGCCGTATACGCTACTCATACGCTACGCATACGCTACTCACACGCTACTCATACGCCGCCAGATGCCGGCTTATGTGAAGCGTATGAGGCATACGCCGCCATACGCTTTCATAAATCCGTCCGTCCAAATTTGTTTGTGCATGCTAAAAAAAACTCGACCTATGAGGGCGTATGGCCCATACTGTCAAAAAATGTCACAGCACGCTCCCATACGCTCCTCATACGCTCCTCGTAGGTTCCACATACACTCAAAACCACCCGAAAGGTCACCAAATGTCATCATAGGCCGGCACGCACAGGACCTACATAGGTTTTCAATACGCTCCCGCCATACGCCGTAATGTGACAGGGCCTTTAGCTCACTGCTGTGAGAGTTGCGTCCATGTGTCGGTCTTAATGTCTCCCAGCTTCAGGTTTCTCTTCATGGTATCCTTGAACCGGAGACGAGGGCGCACATTTCCTGAAAGCTGCCTGCAAAAGTGTTGAAATGCTGCTGGCTTTTGCAAGTTACCAGCGGCACTCTCTTGGGGAGCAAATAGAGGTTTCACACTGGCAAGAACATGTCAAGACAGGCGCAAAACTATTTGTCCCTGCAGTGGCTGGTCGGGAGATGTTGGGAGTTCCATACATCAACCGCCCTTAATGCTGCCACAGTGACATGGTTTTCTGTTTAGGGTTTGCTCCCTTAGCCTTCGGTTCTGTCAAGAACCTGTACCACAAGGCAGTGGTTTACAACTCTGCAAGGCAGGGGCGTCAAACTCCCTGAGGTATTGCTATACCTGCAATACCTGCATACCTGCATATTTTATATTATATATATATAGTGTAGTTATATGAATCTTACCTGGGTATAGATGATGGATAACTGTTGTTTTCCCGAGGTATAAGCCTCGGGTAGACGTGGGGCCTCGGGTAGACGTGGCAAGGAGAAGTAAGCATGTGAGGTACCAGCAATTTTAACCTACTTATTCAGGATAAAAATGATCTTTCAATACAATGATACTATGAATTTTCCCGTATGGTACACCCAACGGGATAGACGGGCAGCGTGGGTGGGTGGGCCCCTAGCCCACCCTACCCGAGGCTTATACCTCGGGAAACCAACAGTTATCCATCATCTATACCCAGGTAAATTCTATAACTATCCTATTACCTCGGTAAAACAGCCTCAGCTAGCCTCAGGCTAGGGAGAACCTTTACATATACATTTTTTATCCTTAATATCCCAAATCCATTCTTATATAATATTTAACGTTTTGTCTCACCTATCTTTTTAGTTGGCGAGCAGGCCTTTTGCAATGCCGGTAGGCTTTTCTAGTCGCTTGTTGTAATGTTTTGCAAACACTTAGCCGTCTTCCAGCCTGCATCGCTAGTATCTTTTCACAGACACTACCTAGCAACCGTTCCTTGGAGACCAATGGCACCTCTGTTGAGTGGGATGATATTTGCTCGTATCACTCCAAGTCCCAAATTTCTACACCGTAATTGTCCATCTGGCAAGGGTGGCTCCTTGAAATTGCCCTATGTGGCTTTATAAAGCTCACTAATAGTTTTGTTTGAAGGCCCTAAATCTTTTGTTTAGATAAATAAGCCCGTATGGCGGACACACCACATAATTTTCCGATCACTCGAAAACAGTCTCAGTGAACCGTAGATAAAGGGTCACCTAACGTAGTTCGATTTAAGCAAATTGTGCTAAATAATCAAACGTATTTGTTTCTTGTCTATTTCTAATCCATTAAAGACAAAGCAACAATTGTCTGTCCTCTGTGTCCCGTTACTAATGAAAAACAGGCACCCGCGACCATAAAACCTAATGTTTTAAAATCTAACCACAAGTTGTGAGGCAAGCCTGAAACAATTAAATACTACAGACACAATCCCCAAAACCGACTATACCTTTGGTTTTGGAGGATTCCTATGATAAATTGGAAAGAAGGTAGATAACCAAGAACATAGTGTTTTCACTGTTTCCCATCAATTCTCCGAAATATGATTGATAACGCACATCTTGGTGCCGCATTAATTCGACCCAAAGGATAGTCCCTCAATCCTCTAGAGAACGAAGAAAACGAGCTACTTGTGAAATTGGTTGGATTGTGGCTTACTTTCATTAACCAAACATGTACACCCCATTTCTTTAAATAGGATGTGTTACATTTCAACAGTTCCTGGCCTCCAGGCATCAGCTACTATCCTATTCTCAGTAATTTTTGTCCCATCTAAAATTGCCGAGCTGGTTCCTTAGAAAAGGGAATGCCAATAGGGGCGTCGTTGACACGTCGCCGTGAACCACAGCGGTCCGTCGTGTCAATTCCCGATTTTTCTTGGGAATCGTATATGTTCTATTGCCAGATGTAAACTACTGGCAACCAGGGTTGCGTGTCCCAATCGGACCACCACCAAGTATAGCATGTGTCCTTTCCAAGCCGATTTTCCTGACAACTCGGCTGATAATGCTAAACGGTGGGAAAATATAAAAATAATTATTTTCCAATAATATCAAATGCATCTACTTTCCAAGCCTCCGTTTCAGGATGCCAAGAAAACATAACAAGGTAATTTGTATTTATTTCGTGATGCAAACAAGTCAACTTTAGGTGTACCCCATATTCACAAATGAAGTTAAACAAAGGTGGTAGAGAAGACCATTATAAACGTCATGAAATTTCTACTTTATGTCTGCAATGTATATTGTGACCCTGAAAAATCGCAACATCAGCCGACTTGTTTGAGCTGTGCCCAGTTCAAACCAGTTTAAGACAACTGATTGCAAGACATTTGATTGGTTTCCACCCATGTATACGAATAAATCCATGGCAGTAGTAATTCAGTTAGTATTCTAACTTGTGATATGTTATCTTTACTAAAGTACATAAACCCAGAATAAATAGCACACAATTCTAAGCGCATTAATATGGTCTGATTTTCATCATCAAGCCATCACCTCCTGTTGTGACCCACGTCAATGAGCTCCCCAACTTTCTAACGAAGCATCCTCAAGAGATTTAATATGCCTTCCCGTATAGAATAGCGGGTGCATACGATAACATTATCCATTAAGGACTGCACCTGTCTAATTTTTAGTTTTTGTAACTTAATAAGCTGGTCGCTGTATTCATAAACTTAATTAGTTTTTGTTCTGTTATCGACACTGTAACAGTGTAATCAAATAAACCGAAACATTTTGAGATTGTTTTGTTGGTTTAAGCACTGACTTTGTGGATGTAACAATAATACCCATTTAGTGAGTAATGCACATAAATCCAAACTGCATTCACACAATCAATTTGGTGTTGATGCTATATAAAAGAATCATTATAGCAGTTTAGTGAATAAACGAGGGGCACAAGCAAAAACCATCGGCATGCAGGTAAACTCCTAAGAAGTTGGTTATCCCAAAAAACCGAAGAAATTTCCGATCTTTTTCCTCTTATGGAAAGCCGTATAATATGCATCATTGTCAATCAACACTAGCCATCCACGCATCCTGGCGTAATCCGATTCGCGTTGCTGTATCTAGCAGAAACATTTAAAAAAAATTGATATTCACCCATTTTATTAAGGATTTTAAAATCCAGGAATCATTATACCGAACCTCGCCATTAGCTTTGGACCCGAGAATATATTTGAAAATAAACTCTCCTGAACATAATGTCACTTTTTGTATAATTCCTTTCTCAAAAAAGAATTTTTGTACCTGGTTTAGTTTAGTGCCTCTCGTTCAACCATAACAATTTATAAGGAAAAGGTATCCTGCCTTGTACCAGAATTTGTATGAAGGGAATGTGAACACCCCTAACTATTTGTAAAATTTTCTTGGTCACCTAGTAATTTTTGTGCCACTCAGAAATCTAATTATTAATATTACCAGCCCACAAAGTTGCTTACAGTTTGTGTGGTTATTAGAGGCTTGAAGGAGTTTGAACGTTTGTGTTTCAACCTCTACGTAGGACCCCCCGCCCGGGGAAGGGTCTTGGCAGTTGACACCACACCCCGCCTAGTGGCCGTAACCAGTGGGGGGTTTGGTCGCTCCAGCCGTGAAGCGAGCCCCCCGGCCTTCCGAAAAGCTTGACCGAAGTTTGAGCCCGGTCCTTGGTTCCCTGGTGGAAACCGCCGTAGACGAAATCCCCTGTGACCTTTTGACACGATGGTTTCTTTGTGTCTTCTTACCATCCATGTTTTTTGCCACTCTTGGCTCAGTTTCACCTCTTATAGAGTATTGTAGTGTGACGCCAAACATTTTGTGTGTTATCTAAAGGATCCCTTTAATATCGGCTCTGGGAGCAAGAAAGAGCGTAAACTCTTTCCCCATCATTAACAGTAACCTTCTTTAAGCAGCCACTTCTTGACAGCATCAGTGCAAACGACTTGAAAACATTTTCATATCTTCTCGATACGACAGGGTAATTACCTGCCGCCGCCAACAAAGAATACCTTTGTCCATCGTCTTAGCCAAAGACGAGAACTTGTTTTCTTGTTGCATTCTGTTGCTACAGGAGCAATATAGCTGTTAAGGTACCAAGCACCGCCTTATGCACTATGTGCAACACACCCACAAACCTCTTATGTCCTCCGTCATATTGACATCTCGATCCATCACCCTTAAATGAAGAGTTGGGAACACCTTTAATGCCGGTTAACTCATCTGATAACTAGAAAATAATCTCCGCCGGCTTAAACATGCGGAAATGGCCATTAATGTTCTCCCCATAAGCGATGGTTTTTTCACCCGCTTAGCCCTTGGCTTCTCGACACTCTTAGCCACTATTGCCCACCTATGGCAGCATAGAACACCTTCATATTGCGTTCTGAAGTCCGATTTTCCGTTGGACGTGAATCCGTGGACAGTCCGAAGAAGAAGAAACTTTCCCTCTTTTCTTCTTTTCTTTCTTCTTGGACTTGGCTTGCGCTTTTTGCAAAGCCCAGTCTTTTTCCCCTCTCCGTGGTGAATCATCCACACCGAAGAACAATCTGTTTCGTCTTCTATTCCTCCGTTTAGGAGAAGAGGAGGAGCCATAAGCTCCATTGCTGTTCATTGTCAGAGAAATCCCCCCCTCCAGAGAAGACTCTTCATGCACACTCGCATTTCGCCGTTTACTAACCCGTGGTTTTGAGAGCCATTATGTGACGCTCCATCGCCGCAAAACCAACCCGTCTCCCAATTTTTGAGGCGCGGCAACCGTCAGGCCACTATGCCTCCTCGGAGGAATATGCGCCCGGGCTGTTCCCGCAGACCACAGCCGACAACAACGGGTTGAGAGTCGTACTCCTCGTCCCCCGCCACTCGGAACAACTCCCCTCGGCTGCTGCTAGCACCGCGCTTACTCTCCCTTCGTGGCCATCGGGAGCTGAAGACAAAATTTTTTTTGAATCAGTCCCGTATATATATATGTCACAACATGGTTGTTTTTAAACTCATTTGGACATCTATTGGTGTTAGAGAACGTGGTTTATACCGTTATAACACAGGCGTAATAAGCCAAATTTGGTGCGTGGGTTGTGGTCAGCCCAAACCTTACGCGGGGTCCCGGGGACCCAGTGTATCGGCAACGCCCATTTCCCACTGTTCCGCACACTTCTCCACCCGTGACTACAACGTCAACAAGTTTTGGAGAAAATGCTACGAACTCGGAGAACTCCTGAAAAAGTTTGTGGGGAGTCCTATAAAAGAAACCCAGGAGCATCTCCAACATTACTCTCTATTAGAGTACGAGAGAATATCCACAGGAGCGAGGCAGAGCCCACATCTCTACTCAAAATCACACGGTGACTCGGGTGTTGACAGAACCCGCTAATGATCGTTTCAATCCTTCAGAAGGAATTTATCCTTGGTTTTTTATAAAAAACCAAATAACTCTTCCAAAAAGGACCAAAGAAGTCCCTAAACTTTCCATAATGATGCTTTAATGCCCCCCCCCATCAATAAATAAAGCTAACCACAGTTTTTATGATACTTACTCGTATTAGCTTGTTATGTAGACTAAATTTGTTGCCGAGCAACCCAACGACGACGTAATCTGTCGTGAGTTGAATATGCTAATTGCAGTACCTCACAACGTGCTTCCTTCTCCCTAGCCTGAGGCTAGCCTGAAGGCTTGTATACCGAGGTAAAATAAATAAATATATATATATATATATATATATATAAATATATATGTGTGTATGTATGCCAGGAACAATCCAGAGTGGGGTAATGTGAGTGCGTGTGTGGAGGGTAGGCATACAGGAAAGGGCAGCAGAGAACACAGGTGTAAATGAGGGTGGGGGAAGGGGAGGGGAGGGAAGGGACGGAAAGGAAGGAGGGGAGGGAAAGGAAAGGGGAGTGGGAGGGGAAGGGAGGGGGAAAGAAGGGAGGGAAGAGGAGAAGGAGGGACGGGAGGGACGGAGGGACGGAAGTGGAGGGGAGGGGGGAAGGGAAGGGAGGGAAGTGAGGGAAGGGGGAGGAATGAGGTGAGGGAAAGGGGGTGCAAGGAAGGAGGAAGGAGGAAAGGGAGTGAGGGGAGAGGGGAAAGGAAAGGAGGGAGGGAGTGAAGGAGGTGAGGGAAAGGGGGTGGAAAGAAAGTAAGGAGGGGAGGGAGGAAAGGGATTGGAGGGGAGAGGAAAGGGAAGGGAGGGAAAGAGGGGAGGGCAGGGGAGGGAAAGGAGGTGAGGGAAAGGGGGTGGTGGAAAGGAAGGAGGGGATGGGAGGAAGGGGACTGGAGGGAAGGGTAAGGGAAGGGAGGGGAAGGGGAGGGAAAGGGGGGGGGGGGAAGGAGGTGAGGGAAGAGGGGGAAAGGAAGGAGGGGAGGGGAGGAAAGGGAGAGGAGGGGAGAGGGTAAGGGAAGGGAGGAAAGGGGAGGTAAGGGGAAGGGAGGGAAAGGGGATGGAAAGGGGAGGAGGGAAGGAGTGAGGGAAGGGGTGGAAAGGAAGGAGGGGAGGGAGGAAAAGAGGGAGTGGAGGGGAGGGGGGAAGGGAAGGGAGGGAAAGGGTGGGAGGGAAGGGGGAGGGGGGGAAAGGGAAGAAGGGACGGGACGGAAAGGGACGGGGAGGGAAGAGGAAGGGCGAAGGCGGTCCGTTCACTGTGCGGGGGGCCGGGCAGGAAAGGAAACCGGGAGGGAAAGGGGCGCGCCCAGGCGTTCAGGTGCCGGGGTCCCGCCCGGTCGGCCCTTCCCCTGGTCCTGGGTATCTGTTCGGTCTGCGCTGCTTTTTTCTGGTATTCTATCCGCTCCCTTCTTTTCCCCCGTCGCCTTTCCACTTCGCAGTTTTCCACTTGCCTGCTTCTTCTTTTGTCTCTTCCCTTTCCATTCTCCCCTTTTTGGTCCTCTTGCCTTTCCTTTTTTTTTTTTTTTATTTTTTTTGTCTCTTTTACCTCTCGCTTCTTCCGGGTCCTTACCTAACTTTATTCTCTCTCTTCTTCTCCTCTGTTACTGGTCTTGGTTGCTTGCCTCCGCGCTTGACGGAGAAATCACCCCATCAGACACCTTCCATCGCGAGTCCTTCATATTATTGTTGTCGGTTTCTGCGCCCGAGTAGAAGGCCACGACGCGGGGACAGAGTGTGTGTGGAGGTGGGGGGGGCCATGGGAGAGGGGCGGCGGACACGGACCATTAAGACGTTACGTGTAACGATGAGGTGTGAGGGTGGGGGGGAGGGGTAGGGCTAACACTTCCCAATCATCAAGAACAGAAGCCCAAAGATTGCCAATCACACCGCACAGTTGTGTGCACCCATCTTTAAGAGTGAGAGAAGGGGGGGGAGCAAACCCACACAATACGAACACGCGCACACGGCACAGCGCAACACCCACCACGCACACAACACGCACGACGCGCACTACACACACACGCGCACACCACCCGCACACATACACGCAGACACGCACACGCAAACACACTCACGACAACGCACGTCAGCCGAGACGTGGTGGCCGAAACGGCAGAGCTCCGGTTTTCCCTGCCCGGTTACCCCCTTGCAAGAAGGTCGGGATTTCGATTCCCACCAACTCAAACCACTGACTAGAGCCTTGCGCTCGCATTAATAGGATAGATCAAGGACTGGTTAGCTCAGTGTCAGGATAATATGACTGACTGGGATATCGGTCATGATGGCAGCTGATGATCTACCAATGGGGCAAATTATAAAGTTGCCATGTGTGCACACTGTCCCAAAGGTCAGTAAAACCTGGATCCTGAAATACCATTAAGATGTAGCCGAGGACGTAAAAACACACTCTTCCAACAACAAACCAATCCAACTCCTCTCAACTTCTCCCTTCCTCCCATCCTCTCCTCCTTCTCTCCATCCCCTCTCTCCCTCTCACCTCTCTCCTCACCCTCCCCCTCTCTCTCTGTCCACCTCTCCCTCCCCTGCCTCTCTCTCACTCATCCCTCCCTGCCCTTCCCTCTCCCTCCCCTCTCTTCTCTCTCTCTCTCTCTTTCCTCTTTCCCCTCCTCTTTCCTCTCCCCATCCTCCCTCATCATTCTTTCTCTCTCTCTTTCTCCTTTCTTCTTCTCTCTCCTTCCCTCTCTCACATCTTCTCTTTCTCTCTCCTCCTCGCTCCTCTCCTCTCTCTCTTTCTCTCCTCTTTCCTCCTTTTTCTCTCTCTCTTTCTCCCTACCTCCTCCTCCTCTCTCACCTCTCCCCTTACATCTCTTCCTCTCTCTCCGCTCCCTCTCATCTACTCGCGTTTCCTTCCTCTCATGATTTCTCTCTTCTCCTTTCTCTCTCTCCATCGCTTATCTCATCCGCTCCCCCTCCTCTATCTCTCTTCGCTCCTCGCTCATCCCTTTCTTCCACTCTATTCTCTCCTTCCTCTCTCTCGCTTCCGCCGCTCCCCCTCTCGCTCCCGCTTGTCTCTCTCCTCCTCTCCTCGCTACCCACGCTCTCTCCCTTCGCTCCTTTCTCCCTTCGTTCTTTCTCTTCTCCCTCTCTCGCATCCGTCCACTCGCTCCCCGCCCCCCCATCTCTTCCTCCGCTCCTCCCCTCTCTCTTCTCTCTCTCGCTCCCACCCCCCCCTCCCCCCCCCCCCCCCTCTTCGCTCCCGCTCGCTCCCTCCTCTCTCTTCCCTTCTCTCTTTCTCTTCTGCTCTCTTCTCCATCGCTTCCTCCTCTCTTTTCTCGCTCTTCTATCTGAGCCCCTCCCCTCTCTCGCTCCCTCGCTTCCCCCCCCCCCCCCCCCCCCCTGAGCCCCCCCCCCCCCCCCCCCCCCCCCCCCCTCTCCGCTCCCCCCCCTCCCCCCCCCCCGCTCTACTCGCTCCACCCACTCCCCTCCTCACCCCCCGGCCCTCCCCCCCCCCCCCGCATCCCCCCCTCGCTCCCTCCCCCCTTCCTCTCTTCTCGCCCGCCCCCGTACCCTCCTCGCCAGCCCCCCCATCCTCCCTCTTCTCCTCTCTCTCCTCGCTCCCCCCCCCCCCCCCCCCCTCGGCTCACCCTCGCAGCCCCCCACTCTCGCTACCTGCTCCCCGCCCCCTCGCTCCTCTCTCGCTCTCCCCCCCTTCGCTCTCCTCCCCCCTCCCCCCCCGTTCGCATCTGCACCCGCCCCCTCCCCCCCCTCGCTCCCTCCTGCTCCCTCCCATCCCTCCTCCCTCCACCCCTCTCTCTCTCTCTCTGCTCACCCCCGCTCTCCTCCCTCCCCTCTCCCCCACGCTCTGTCCCACTCGCTCACCCCTCGCTCCCCCCCCCCCTCCTCCCATTTCTCTCTCGCATCCCCCCCCCTCTCTCTCTCCTCTTCGCTCCCCCAACCGTCGCTCCTCTTCTCTCCTCTCCGCTCGTCTCCACACCTGTCTCCCCTCCCTCTCCCCTCCCCTCTCTCGCTCCCGGCCTCATCCCCCCCCCCTCTCTCGCTCTTTCCTACCCCTACCCCCCCACCGTCCCCCCCCCTCCCCCCTCCGGTTCTCCCTCTCGCTCCCTTTCTCGCTCCCCCCCGCTCTCTCACCTCTCTCTTCCCCTCGCTCCCCCCCCTCCCCCCCCTCTCTCGCTCACCTCCTCCCTCCGCTCAACCTCTTCTCTCGCTCTCCGCTTCCTCTCGCTCCTCTCCTCGCTCCCCTTTCTCTCCATCGCTCCCCTCTCCCTTCCTCCCCTCTCGCTCCTCTCTCTCTCATCGCTCCCTCCTCTCGCTCCCCCCGCCCTCCCTTCTATCCCCCCTCCTCCCCCCCCCCTCTCCCTCGCTTCCCCCCTCTCTCGCTCTCCTCCTCTCACTGCGCTTCCCCTTCCTCACTCCGCTCCGCTTTCGCTCCCCCCCCCCCCCGCTCTCCTCCTTTCCTCTCTCGCTCCCCCCCCCCCCCCCCCTTTCACCCCCCCCTCTCCCCCCCTCCCTCGCTCCTCCCCCCTCTCCTCGCTCCCCCCCCCCCCCCCCATCCGCTCCCCCCTCCCCCCCTCCCCCCGGGAGAGGGGTCAGGAGAGCAGGGGAAGGTAAGAGAGAGAGGAGAGAGGAGGGGAGGGGAGGGAAGCAGCGATGTCGGAGAATCTCAAATTCTGTCACGCATGCGCGTGTCTTCTTTTATTGTTGTCGGTTTATGAGCCAGAGAGAGGCAGACGCGGGTCAGGTGTGTGTGTGGGAGGGGGGGGGCATGGGAGAGGGGCGGCGGAACGACCATTAAGTACGTGTATCGTTGAGGTGTGTGGGTGGGGGGAGGGGGAGCTAACACTCCAATCAGTGCCATCACACCGCACAGTTGTGTGCAACCAGTCTTTAAGCACCCACACACGCACACGCACACGCACACACACGCACACACACGCACACACACGCACACACACGCACACGCGCACACACACACGCACACACACGCACACGCACACGCAAACACACGCACACGCACACCGGACGTGGTGGCCGAAACGGCAGAGCGCAGGTTTCCCTTGCAGAAGGTCGGGATTTCGATTCCCTACCAACTCAAACCAATGACTAGCCTGGCGCTCGGCATTAATAGGATAGTGCAAGGACTGGTTAGCTCAGTGTCAGGATAATGTGACTGACTGGGATATCGGGTCATGATGGCAGCTGGATGATCTACCAATGGGGCAACATTATAAAGTTGCCATGTGTGCACACTGTCCCAAGTCAGTACCTGTCCTGAAATGACCATAGATGTTGCCAGGACGTAAAAACTCCAACAACAAACCAATCAACTCCTCTCACTCCTCCCTCTCTCTCTCCATCCCTCTCTCTCTCCCTCCCCCTCTCTCTCTGTCACTCCCTCCCTGCCTCTCTCTCACTCCCTCCCTCCCTCCCTCTCTCTCTCTCTCTCTCTTTCTCTCTCGCTCCCCCCCCCCCACACACCATCCCCAACCAGCAGCAACTTCTGGTCTTTCTGAGGACTGGTGAGGCGGCCTGGAATAAATCAACTCAGTGATTAAGAGCCGGTTCGGCGACCAGCCAGAGGACCATGGAATTGGAAGCAGATCTGGTAGAGACTGCATGGTTAACTCCCCCCCCCACCTGCCCCCCCCCCCCCCACCTTCCCTTGAAGCTAATACCCTACCTACCATCAGACGGGTGATGAGAATGCACTCATGGCGACTTCATAGTGTTGCCACACTGCACTGGGAAATCAGGCTGCCAGCACCATGACCCGATATTACATTATCCTGACAGTGAGCTAGCTAGTCCTGGCTCTATCCTATTAGTGTCGAGCGCCAGGCTAGGAAGTGACAAGTACAAATTTTGTAAGTCATTGGTTTGACTCGACCGGAAACCAAACTCCCAATCTCCCGCACGCGAGGCCTGTGCTTTCCCGATTCGGCCACCGCGCCCTGTTGCGTGGTGCTGGATGGTGGGGCGTTAGTGTCAGGGGGGTGGGGGGAGAAGGTGGGGAGGAAGTTAACCATGCAGTCTCTACCAGATCTGCTTCCAATTCCATGGTCCTCTGGCTGGTCGCCGAACCGGCTCTTAATCATTGAGTTGATTTATTCCAGGCCACCTCACCAGTCCTCAGAAAGACCGGAAGTTGCTGCTGGTTAGGGCGGGTTGTGGGGTGGGGTGGGGAGAGAGGGGGAAAGAGAGGGGGAGAGAGAGGGGAAGCAAGTGGAGAGAGGAGAGGGAGAGAGGGTGAGGCAGAGAGGGAAGAGAGATAGATAGGGAGAGAGGGAGAGGCAGAGGGAGAGAGGGGAGAGGAGACAGGAGAGAGAGGGGAGAGAAGACAGGAGAGAGAGAAGAGAGAGGAGAGAGGAGACAGGAGAGAGGAGATAGAGGAGAGAGAGGAGAGAGAGGAGAGAGAGGAGAGAGAGGAGAGAGAAGACAGGGGAGAGAGAAGACAGGAGAGAGAAGAGAGAGAGGAGAGAGGAGAGGGGAGAGAGTTGGGTGTATGAGGGATTGGGGGTAGGGAGGCAGGGCGGGAGAGAGAGCTCTAGACTTACCTACATTTGATTCTACATATCCAACTTAGATAGTGGCATTTGTAGCTATGGTTTCAGAATATTGACACGCATGCAAATATCTAATTAGCATGTTTTCACTTCAAACACCTCCCAAATGATCCCTTGAAAATAGGAGATACCTCAAACTAAAGTGGATATTATGACAACCAACTTAATATAGTTATCTAATTTTGTTTGCAGACACTCAAAACTAAGACGACTTTAATAGGGTGGAGGAGCATAATCTAGACATGGCCACTTATTCTGCTTCAGGTAGACGAGTGATAGGATGGTAAATCTGCCAGTTATCGTACAATATCCCCATACCGAGACATCAGGAGACATCCCGAGGCATCCCGATAGACCCTGCGGTATCCCGAGACATCTCGAGGCATCCCGAGACATCTCGAGGCATCGCGAGATATTCGGAGACATCCCGAGGCATCCCGAGACACCCCGAGGCATCCCGAGACACCCCGAGGCACCCCGAGACACCGAAGCATCCTGAGATATCCCGAGACATCTGGAGCCATCCCGAGATATCCCGAGACACCGTGAGACATCCCGATACATCCCGAGCCATCAAGAGGCATCCCAAGACATCCCGAAACATCCCGAGGCATCCGAAGATATCCCGAGACACCCTGAGACATCCGGATACACCCTGATGTATCCCGATACACCCGGATGCATCCCGATTCACCCCGAGGCATCCCGAAATACTTCGAGGTACCCCGAGGCATCCCGAGACATCCCGACATACACAGAGCACTGGCAGCGCAAAGCCGACAGAGGTCGCCCCAGTGAGTGGGGAGCTGATTCTATTGTGAGGCAGTTAGCCGGTAATTCATTGCTTCCAAAATGTTGTCTGCTCCAACTAAAACAACAACCAGATAATAATAAATTCCCAAATCTACCATAGCGGGTTTCCATTTTGAGCAACAGAGGAGCTACGTCCCACCTATCTAAATCATAAATGTCATCTGCGATGATGTCATTTATGGCCGGCATTAAATTGCACACGCACACACTAAATGAAGTGAAGGGGCGTCGGCGTGATGCCGTTATCGACCTGAGGAGGTTACAGATTACTAACGACTGCTCCTGCGGCTGATTGCGTGTCGAGGGGTGTGTACAGCAAGGCGCTGGGTGCTCAGTTACTGGCCCATTGAGGGCAGGGCAATCAGCGCAGTGTGGAATTAGTGGTCCTTAATGATCGGGACGGTCCCGCCCAGCCTGCTACACACACACATATTGCACCCCCACACCAACCACAACACACACACCCCACCCCACACACAACAACTTCTATCACACAGCAAACCACCATCACACACACTGGAACCCTATTACGCACAGCAACATCCCGATTATTAAGGACTACTAATTCCACACTGCACCGTTTGACCCCCGACCCCTCTCCCACTTGATGTGCCAGAAACTAAAAGCACCCAGCGCTCTGCGGTACACACCCCTTGACACCAAAACAGCCACAGGAGCAGTCGTTAGCAATCTGTATCTTCCTCATGCCGATAACGGCATCACATAGATGCCCCTACACTTCATTTTGTGTATGTGTGTGCAATTTAACATTGGCCATAAGTGACGTCATCGCAGACAACATTTAGTTAGGCAATCGGTGCACTGTGGAATTAGTGGTCTTTAATGACCTGGCCGATCCCGCCAAACCCGCTACACACATACATAAAACTTGCACCCCCACAGCCACACAGCAGCTAGACCTCCCCCCCTCCCCCCCCCCCCCCCCCCCCCCCCCCCCCCCCCCCCCCCACACATAACCTTCTCCCTAGTGAACAACCACATCACCCCCTCCCACCCATACACACAGCAACCACATCACCCCCTCACACAGAGAATCCGCATCTTCCTCACCCTCACCCCCACACACCAATCCCATTAGAGCCCCTCCATTCCACCGCATCTAACTAACTACTGGGGACCCGTGTCTCAGTCATAGGGTTGCTGGAGCTTTACGTCCTTGCAACATCGAAGGTCATATCAGGACAGGCACCATCTTTTGACAGTGTGCACTCATGGTGACTCTATAATGCTGCCCCACTTGGAAATCAGGCCGATAGCACCATGACACGATACCCCACTCAGTTACATTATCCTGACATTGAGCTAACCAGTCATTGCCCTATCCTATTAATGCCGAGCGCCAAGCTAGGTAGCAAAAAGTATCAATTTTGTAAGTCATTGGTTTGACTTGACTGGGAATCGAACTCCAGACCTTCAAGCGCTTGTGCTCTACCGATTCTGTCACCGTATCCGGTTTGGATCCCTGTTGGTCTCATCTATATTCATCCATTATCGTGAGATAATATAATGTTGTCTATAAAACAACAATGCAACAACACAACAAAACAACAAAAATACAACAACACAACAAAAACATAAGATTAAGTCAGACTGCCTCCTTTAAATTACCTACCACGTGACAGGCATTTCAACCAATGGCGTGTCCGATGAGTGCCTTGTTATAACTGCACAATATAGAAGGTGGGAAATCAATAAAACAATTTGTCTTTAGATCTGTAAATTTCCGGGAACATTGCAAGTGGAGGGCCGCAGGTTTGTAGATGCGATCTGTATATAGTTTTTGTTTGCTTAGTGTCTTACATCCTGGCGACATCTAAAGTCATACCAGGACGGCTTCTAATTTGTGACGGTACAAACTCATGGAGACTGTTCCACTGGAATAATTGGCTGATGGCACCACGACCCGATATCCCACTCAGTCATACCATTATCCTAATAGTATTACTGAGCAAAACAGTTTTTACCCTATCCTATTAATGCTGAGCACCAGGCTAGGTAGCGACAAGTATCAATTTTGTAAGTCATTGGTTTGACCAAGGAACCCGTAGTCCACAAGTGGTTCATCAAAGGCTGTGGTATGTGCTGTCCTGTCTGTGGGAAAGTGCATATAAAGTTCCCCTTCCTGCTTATCAGAAAGAGTAGCCTATGTGGTGGAAGCGTTTGATGTCTAATAGCCGATGATAAAAATAAATGTGCTCTAGGAGTTGTTAAATAAAACAAAGTATTTTTGTGGTTTGACTCGGCTGGGAATCTAACCCCAGTGTTTATTTCAGTGGCCTTCGGTTAGTTCGCCAGGAGATAACTGGGTCAATCTGAGAGATAATTGGGTCAATCTGGGAGATAATTGGGTCAATCTGAGAGATAACTGGGTCAATCTTGGTGATAGCTGGGGCAATCTGGGTGGTAGCTGGGGCAATATGGGCGATAATTGGGACAATCTGGGTGATAATTAGGTCGATATGGGTGGTAACTGGGTCGGTCTGGGAGATGCCTGGGTCAAGGCGCAGACTAAATTTAGGGAGAGGCCGAATCTATACCGCATCACTTTGTATGGATTGGTTGGTTGTTGGAGTTTTACGTCCTGGCAACATCTAAGGTCACATCAGGATGGGTACCGCCTTGGGACAGTGCACACTCATGACGACTTGATAGTGTGGCCCCACTGGGAAATCAGGCTGCCAGCACCATGACCCGCTATCCAACTCAGTCACATTATCCTGACACTGAGCTAAGCAGTCCTTGCCCTATCATATTAATGCTGAGCGCCGGGCTAGGAAGCGACAAGTATCACTTTTAAAGTCATTGGTTTCACTTGAACGGGAACCAAACTCCTGATCTTCTGCACGAGAGGCCCGCGCTCTCCAGATTCGGTGACCGCGCCCGGTGGGGAGGCCGGGAGTCGGCTCGGCTTCTCCCCGGCGATGCTAAGAAAACCGCCAGCACCGAAGGCGCAGATTGCAAGACAGATGGGGTGTCAGAATATTAGTCACATGTCGCACGTTGTCAAGGCAACTGTCCGACATCTTGGGGCGGGAGGAGAAAAAATATATATACGGAGGAAGTGGGACTCGGGTGGAGTGTGGGGATATGTGTGTGTGGGGGGAGGGTGTGGGGGTGGTGGTGTAAGGAGTGGGGTGGGTGTGAGGATGGGGTTGGAGATCGTGGGGGAGGGGGGGAAGGGGTGGGGTGGGCTTTGAGGTGTGGGGAGAGGGTGGAGAGGGGGTGAGGGAATGTGGGTAGGGTGTGGGGTGGTGGTGCGGAGAGGGGGTGTGGTGGGAGGATGGGGAGTGGCTGAGGTTGGGGAGTGGGTGAGGGTGGGAGTGGGTGAGGGTGGGGATACTATGGATACTATGGAGACTAGCACTGAGGAATGATGAATAGCAGCAACACCCACTGGTTGCCCTGGACTGGATGTGGATGATTTGTGATATGGGAATTATGGGTGAGAAGGTGTCACGTGACACGAGGGGCAGTCGTTTATTGCGCACATGTTATTTTGATACAGCAGGTGCTTTCTGTTCTGCCGAATGGAACTAGTACCATGTGGCGTCCGAGTAATATAGTGCCATGGTGAATAACAGAAATAGGTATCATTTATCTGTGAATGCGCTATAAAACATGAAAGGCGTAAATTGTACTCATAATAGTCCCCTTGGTTCGGTGGGCGGAGTGATTTCAAATGGGCCTCAGGCCTTCGGCTTTGACCCATTTAAAATCACTCCACCCATGCGCGCGGACTATTACGTATGCTTATGCATATGTAAAATTGTGTCTTTCGATGACAGGTGTGCATTTCCTTTGTACACACAATAGATGCCAAGTTCATTTACAAGTTACGAGGGAATACGCACTAATTGTACTTTGCCCCTGACGGTTATGGTATGTCAGTCACTGTGGCACTTCGTTAGGACGATGTGGCGAAGGTCAAGGTCAGACGGGATGGCCAAATGAGATCAGCGTTCACCTCCCATATAGCAGGTCACGGGTTCCTCGAACCCCGGTCAAGTCAAGACAAATGACTTATAAATTTATTTCCTTAATGCCACCAACTATTATGCGCTTAACAGCGCCAAATTCACCCGCCTTGTAAAATGTCCCAATGTTTTAGTCAAAGCACAGGGAATGAATAAAGCATTCAAATTGTAAACCTAGAGGGCGCCACCTGTACGCAGGGTGGGAGGGGGCAGAGTTGAGGGAACAGCGAGCCAGAACCGGAAGTGGGAGGAAACAGGCTGGGCGGGGTTAAATGTGGGTCACTCATTGTTACACGTGAGGTCTGCAGCAACCAATAGGAAACTACCAATACAAGTGCAGGTCACATGATACAACCTACAACTATTGTCTCGAAAAAAACCTATGATATATATGTGATATATATGATATAATCATATATAATTTATTATACTAATATAAATAGACGGCGCTTGGCTACTGATTGGTTGTTGAGGTTTTACGTCCTGGCAACATCTAAGCTCATATCAGAACGGGTACCAATTTGTGGCAGTGCGCAGAAATGCCGACTTTATAGTGCTGCCCCACTGGGAAATCAGGCAGCCGACACCATGCCCCAATTTCCCACTCAGTTACATTATCCTGACACTGAGCTAACAAGACCATGCCCTATCCTAGTAATGCCGAGCGCCAGGCTACGTAGTGACAAGTATCAATTCTATAAGTCATTTGGTTTGACCCGACCGGGAATCGAACTCCCGACCTTCCACACAGGAGTCCTATGCTCTACCCATTCAGCTACCGTGTCTGGTGCTTGAGAGGTCAATGCAGATCTCCTACAGACATAGCACAGATAGACCTATGTTAGCCCATGTATGTGCAGACTGTTCCCTTGTGACATGTTCCCTTGTTCCATGTTCGCTTGTGACCTTGTGACACGCCACACAGACAATGAACATGTTCATTCCCTATGTTCCCTGCACAAGGCCATACAGTCGCTGGGTCCAACCTATGGGAACGGCCAGTAAGCAAAACACAGGTTCGATGTCTGTGTGGCACATCACAAGGTCAGAAGCGAGCGCGGAACAACGGAACACGCCACAAGGGAACACGCAGCAGGGGAACAGTCTATGGATATATGGCCATAGTCTCTAAAAAAAAAAAAAAAATGAACATCGAAACACTATAAACAAAAGTATTAAAAATACACCCAAAAAACCTAATGAAAAATAAGTAAACCAAACGCTGCCCATATGGGTGGCCACATGTGACACGGCTAATGGCCGCTGGAGAGTAGAGAGGGGGCACTGACCCGTCCAGTATACTCATCTGGGATAAAAAGGGGCGGGTGCGAATCTAGTGGTAATAACCGGAAGCACACATGGGGTCGTGACCTTTCGAGGGCCGCCAGGGGCAGGTCACGGCAGTATACTTAATTATCGCTCACTCCGCCCCACACGGTACGAGGGCCGGGCAACGCACAGCAACACAGGTCCACTGGAGGCTTTCACTGGAACGCACCAGCCAACCCAGGGAAACAAGATGGCTGGTATGGGGTATTATACACACACATGTATATGTGATGTATAATGAATTATGCGAGTATAAAGATACGGAATGGTTAATTATTATTATTATTTGTTACACTCCGTAAGACCAACACTGTAACGGTGGCTCCACCTTCCCTCCTCGCCTCCACCGGATGTAGACCAGTGTCAGTCACACCTGAGGATTATATAAATATATATATACATATACATGTGTATATATATATATATGTGCATACATATTTTTGAAGTGAGAATGGGGCCACCAGCACCATGACCTGATATCCCGCTCAGTCACATTATTCTGACACTGCACCAACCAACCAGTCCTTGCTTGCCGTATCCTAATAATGCCAAGCGCCTCGCTGAGAAGCGGCAAGTATCAATTTTCAAGTCATCGGTTTGACTCAACCAGAGTTCATGATGTACCAAAACAGCCGACGGACGCTCAACTCATTCGGCCATCCAATCTGGTCTCGGGCCGTCAGAGAAGCCACACTGCAGTCTAGGTTTGGCACTGCGGTATAAGTGCCATGAGTCATGTTGTAGGAATGCGTCACACAATTCAGTTTAGTGGTTCGTTGCGTTTAAGCGATATTAATTCAGGCATGAAGCACCCACGGCCGGGTGTCATGTACACTGGTGCCTACTCGTTGAGCTGGTCTACTTAAGAAGTGATAGCACTTAAGGACAGTGCCTGGGGGCGTAAGCAGCTTGGTTTATAGTGGTGGAGGTGGGGGGGTGTCACCAGGTGCAGAACCTGTATCGAGTGTGTGGGTGTGTGTAGGAGTAGGTGTGTGTAGGTGTGTATGTGTGTATGTGTGTAGGTGTGTATGGGTGTGTGTATGTGTGCAGATGTGTGTATGTGTATAGGTGTGTATAGGTGTGTATATGTGTGTATGTGTGTACGTGTGAGTAGGTGTGTGTATGTGTGTGTATGTGTACATGTGTGTAGGTGTGTGTATGTGTGTACATGTGTGTAGGTGTGTGTAGGTGTGTATATGTGTGTTTTGTCTATGTGTGTATGTGTGTACGTGTGTGTATGTGTGTAAATGTGTGTATGTGCGTACATGTGTGTGGGTGTGTGTTGGTATGTGTGTGGGTGTGCACCACCAGGTGGCGCTCCTGTGCAGCGGGTGTAGGTGTAGGTGTGTATGCGGGTGTAACACCAGGTGGAGCCCCTGTGCCACGTGTGTAGGTGTATATGGGTGTGTAGATGTGTGTAGATGTAGGTGTGTTCCACCAGATGGAGACCCTGTGCCACGTGTGTAGGTGTATATGGGTGTGTGTAGATGTGTGTAGATGTAGATGTGTTTCACCAGGTGGAGCCACTATGCTGCGTGTGTAGGTGTATATGGGTGTGTGTAGATGTGTGTAGATGTAGGTGTGTTTCACCAGATGGAGCCCCTGTGCCGCATGTGTAGGTGTATATGGGTGTGTGTAGATGTGTGTAGATGTGTGTAGATGTAGGTGTTTCACCAGGTGGAGCGACTATGCCGCACGTGTAGGTGTATATGGGTGTGTGTACATGTGGTGGATGTAGGTCTGTTCCACCAGGTGGAGCCCCTGTGCCGCGTGCGTAGGTGTATATGGGTGTGTGTAGATGTGTGTAGATGTGTAGATGTGTAGATGTAGGTCTGTTCAACCAGGTGGAGCCCCTGTGCCTCGTGTGTAGGTGTATATGGGTGGGTGTAGATGTGTGTAGATGTAGGTGTGTTCCACCAGGTGGAGCCACTATGCCGCGTGTGTCGCTGATAGCCGACCTCCCCCCATAGGTCAGGCTAATCCGCGCCGCCACCATCCGATCGCTTCCGGTTCCGGAACAACCACCCGGAAGTGATCTAGTACTTCCAGACCGTAACAGCTGCGCGCGCAGCGTTAGGAGTTACAACGCGCGCCGCTTCGCCGAACAACACTCCATTTTCTAACTTAAAAAAAGAAAAAGAGAGAAACTGCCCATTTTTCTTTTTTCTTTTTCTTTGCAGAGATTTATCATGAGGTGATAATAAACTGAATGAACTTAGAAGGCCAATCAACTTGGGTTCCTCAAAAGAAGACTTTGGAAGGTGATATATGGATGCTTTAGATTCACTGCGTTCCTGCCTATTTGAGCCGTTTATTGAGAACAAACAAATCAGGGAAAATAAATGCAATAAAAGACAGGGAAATCACGATTATGATTGCACTAGTGCCATGCAAAGTGACAGAATATAGCGCCATCATAGAAAGCAAAATAGCTCTGGAGGAGTGTAATTAAAAGCGAAAGACATTTTTTTGTTTGTAAATACTTGCAGCTGATTTAAAATTTATATTAGAAATCGTCTTTTAGCTTGAAGCTATTTGAAACCAGCCCGCCCACCGACTCGGGCAAATGTAAAATCGATTATGGTAATAGAAAGTGTACTATTACAACATAATTGTGTGTAATATATATATGTAGTGGTCTGCACTGACCTCTCAGGCAAGGAGTCGGATACACAGGTAGGCGTGGGTGGTATGGTGATATCAGGGAGCCTAGGTGGTGTGATGGTTAGCACACTGGCCCGGAGTGCAAAGAGGTGTGGGTTCGAGTCCCGCTCTAGGCGTAATATTTCAATCGACAACCAATCGTCAACCAATCGTCAACCAATCGTCAACCAATCGTCACTCAATCGACAATCACTCGACAATCAATAGGCAATCAACAATCAATCGACAATCAATCAACAATCGATCGTCAACCAATCGACAATCAACGGATAAACAATAGGCAATCGACAATCAATCGACAACCAACCAACAATCAATCAACAATCAAGCGTCACGCAGACTCACCTTCGAGCACCTCGGCCGGTGACTTGACCTTGGCGCCCTTCGGACCGGAAATGACCTCTGAGAGACGCCGGTTCGCCTCGTCCAGACGCTGTTGCAGTCGCTGGTACTCGATGTCATCCTTATGGTTAGCAATCAGCCGAATATCCCTGCAACAAGAGGCCGCGTACCAGTGTCATATAATACTGTGATATCATAATAAGTGGACTGGGGCGTTAGAATGTTCTAACACCCCAGTCATAATATTTACGACTTCCCCATTCATGTTATTAGCATAATATTTCAACTCCATCTAAGATTTTTTTTGAATCTGCTAGATTTGCAATATTAATTACGGTAATAATAATTGGTGGATTTTACTCTGAAAGCTTTTAGTTGTCGGTTTTTCATTCAATTCTTTTGCATTTCGACCTTCTTTTACAAAAAGAAATTAATTACATGTAATTTTTCTGTGTTTTACATTTCGCCTCAGTCGTTTTTTGTATCGACACCTATTTATGGTGATGTATATGTGTGTGTGTATATTAGACAAGATGGTTTGTTTGAAAAACTAATTTTGTGTTTATATGCCTATGTGGTTCTGTTAACCCACAATAACAATCAATTCATATTGGAAAAGAATTATACATTTACGAAAAGAAACTTGGTGGCGAGTCACAATATGATAGTGGGAGTTGCTTTATTATGTATAATAAAGTGACTGGGAAGTCACTTTATTACAAACCACAATGGGACGGGATCCTCTCCCGCAGGCCTGTATGTCATCTGCATAGATGTACATAGTAGGCTAAGTTATCATATACAGGTCAGGAAAAAACTTTGAAAATTAAAAAAAACTAATATAGAAACTACTAACACCCAAAACCGCAAAGGTTGGCCCGAGAAAGATCAGGTAAACACTCCTGAGTGCGGGACCAGACCAATCCAGTATCGCAGCTGTCCAGCGTTGAAAACAAGCACCCTCACAGGAGCTTATACGTTATGGGCAGAATAAAAGACTTGTCACAAAAAAAAGTCAGATTATTATCTCAAACCGACAACAATCAGTGCGTGACTTCCCTCAGTGGATGAACACCTACGGCATGCAGGCAGAGTATCGTTCTGTGTCGGTTTCTTTTTTATTTAAATTTTAAAACTTGAAGTTGCATAGTCCGATGGTTTCGGTCGGTTTTTTTTTAGATAAAGATATTAAATTGATTGTTATAATCTACCTCACTTAAGTGATCCACTTTTTATATTTGTTGCTGTTCCTCTGTTATCTCCAGTCAACCATATACGATGACAGAGACAGTCCAGGTAAAAATGTAAAATTTAAGCCCTATATGCACTGGGATTGGTCCCACTGCTTCACTGGTCACAGCTGGTCCAGTGTATTATTAACAACCCCACCCCAACAACACAATTCATAAACTCACATAACTAACAAGACTAGAGTTACACTAGAATATTCCTAACAAACCAACATTTATACAGCGCTTGCCTAACTGCAACTGAACATTAAAACTTACTACAACTTTACCAACTGAATACAGAAGATAACTTCTGCTTACATTCTAAATACTATGTAAATACTCACATTGATCTGACTAATATTGATCTAGTTATATGACACCACTGTTACCATATTGCTATGGAACTTTTTGGTTACAGAATTTCATTGTGTTACATGGTGCAAATTGTGCATTCAACAGGTATTGTACACCTTATTCTATATACCTTTTGTGTAAATAACCCTGAATTGATAAATGGCTGGAAGACCAGTGCTTCGGCACTGACAAAAGACTTATTCAGCAGAATAAACATATTTACCCCAAAAAAGTATGAAATAGCTTTCATCTTAAATGACTGACTTTGGCGATATTTGAAGTTCAAACATACAACATTTTTGTTTGTTGTGGTTTTACGTCCTAGCAACATCTAAGGTCATATCAGGACGGGTACCGACTTGTGACAGTGCACACTCATGTCCACTTTATAGTGCTGCCCCACTGGCCACCAGCACCATGACCTGATATCCCACTCAGTCACATTATCCTGACACTGAGCCAACCAGTCCTTGCCCTATCCTAATAATGCCGAGCACCAGGCTAGGAAGCGACAAGTATCAATTTTTAAGTCATTCGTTTGACTCAACCCAGGATTCGAACCCACAAACACATGGGTTCAGATCTCCCAAAACAGGAGACGGACATTCTACTCATTCGGGCACCCCGTATTGTCTGGTAACAATACAAAATTAATGTTGGAAAGCACGCCATAGGCTTTGCAGAAACAGGTTCTATTAAATTGACTTAGAATTCACTTCGGTGTGGCAACAAATGCTTAATAAGTGCATCAGTATCTAAGTTAGATATGTAGAATCAAAACTAGATAATTGTTTTAGTTGTTGATGCTCCATCGGACAATGCAGCTCTAAAAGAGAATTAATCAAACAATAATCAAAAGAACCTCACATTCGCATTCAGAATTATCCGCAACGCGCAAACAAAAGACAATGCCGCCTTGCTGGTTTGATAATGCTTGCTTTCTTTTGGTATCAATATTAAATAGCATAAACTGGCATAATTATTCAAACACAATTCCTTTGAATACAAGCAGTGGATCAGGTGCTGGCTTAGAGACGATGGTGTGCACGTGAGTGAGTGTGTGAGGGTGTTTGAGTGTGTGTGTGTTGGTGAGTGAGTGTGTGTGAGGGTGTTTGAGTGTGTGTGTGTGTTGGTGAGTGAGTGTGGGAGGGTGTGTGAGTGTGTGTTAGTGTGTGTGAGGGTGTGTGAGTATGTAAGAATGAGTGTGTGTGAGTATATAAGTGAGTGTGTGAGAGCATGTGAATGTGTGTGTGAGTGTGTGGGTGCGTGAGTGTGTGTGGATGTGAATGTGTGTGAGTGTGTGTGCATGAGTGTGTGTGGATGTGTGTGAGTGTGTGTGCGAGTGCGTGAGTGTGCGTGAATGTGTGTGAGTGTGTCCGTGAGTGTGCGTGAACGTGTGTGAGTGTGCATGCGTGAGTGTGTGTGTGCGTTTATGAGAGTGTGTGAATGTGTGTTGGTGGGTGGGGGGAACTGAAAGACTCTCCCTCATTATCTTTTAACAAACATGCCTACTCCCCCCCCAATCCCCCCTCCCCCCCCAGACCCACCACCACCCCACCCCAATCCGCACACTGGGATATGGCACCAATTCAACATGGCTGCGTTTCCAACCCGCCAAATCAATTTGAACAAGATTCCTCTCAATTTTCGCTCGATTTAACGTCGCACACAAATCACCAAATTGATCTCGGGCAGTCATCCAATCGGCAAAGAAGCTCCCCCCCCACCCTCCCCCTCCCACCCAGCCCCCTTCCACCATTGAGTGGCGCCCCCTTGCGGGCGTGCTGATTCCATATCACTTTCAATAGAGTGTAACAACAGAAAAGAAAGATTATGGGGGGGGGAGAAAAAAAGGAAAAGATAGGAAAGAAAAAGAAAAGCGAGCCGGTTATCAAGAGAATTGTCTGGTGATGCAGTGTGGCCATATTGACCCAGCGTTCGCCATCAAGCAGTATTGGCCAGTTCTCCACCCCCTCCCTCTCCTCTCTCCCTCTCACTCCCCGCTCTCTCTCCCTCATCTCTCTCACTCCTCTATCTCACTCCTCTATCTCACTCCTCTCTCTCCCTCCGCTCTCTCTCTCCTCTCTCACTCCTCTCTCTTGCTCCTCTATCTCACTCCTCTCTCTTCCCCTCTCCTCTCTCTCTTTCTCTCTCCCTCCTATGTCAGCCCTCTATCTCACTCCTCTCTCTCTCCCTCCCTCTTTCCCTCTCTTTCTCTCTTTCTCTATCTAGTTATCTATCTATATATCTATCTATCCCTCTCTTTCTCCACCGTTCCCCCAATTTCTTCTCTTCCCCCTCCTTTCCCCCATCCCCCACCCTCTCTCCCATTTCCCTTCACCCTCTCGCCCCATCCCTCTCAGCTATTTCCTCCTACCCCCCCATTTCTCCCACTTCATCTTTCTTCCATATTTATCTTCTCATCTTTCTCCCACCTATGTTTGTCCCACATCTCCCATCTCTACCTCCCTTCTTTCTCCCATCTCTCTGACCCACTTTATCCCATATAAACCCCCCCTATGTTCCACCTCTTCCTCTTCCTTCCCCATCTTCCATCTCTACTTCCAATCTTTACCCCATCCCTTACCCTCATCTCCCATCTCTACCTCCCTTCTTTCTCCCACCTCTCTGCACCCCATTTTCTCCCATCTCTCTTCCCTTCCTTTTCTCCCCTAACACCTCTCTGTCTCTCTGTCTGTCTCTCTATTTGTTTGTGTCCACGTCTCTTTCTCTCTGTCTCACACACCGCACCACCACCACACTGCACCCCGGCCTGGTTTCAGCCATCAAGTATTCATTTCACCGGCTCGTGCACCCCAAACAATGCCCCTGTTTGCCCGGCCGGCCTCGCCTCGGCACCGGCCCGATTGGGCCGTCTCGCCCGGCACGTCACTTCCGGGCCGCCGGCCTCCCGCCCCCGGGGTGTGGGGGAGCGGGGACCCACCCACGGGCAGCCGGGGTCCCTCACGCCGGGGTGTGGGGGAGGTGGGTGGAGAGGGCAAGAACTCAGTGTCAGGATAATGTGACTGAGTGGGATATCGGGTTCATGGTGCCAGTGGCATGGTCTCCCAGTGGGGCAGCACTATAAAGTCGTCATGAGTGCCCAGTGTCACAAGTCGGCACCCTTCCCAGTGATATGACCTTAGCTGTTGCTAGGATACAAAACAACAACCAACCAACCACCAATGTCCCCTCCCACCAACCCACCCTCCTCCCAGTCCCAGGCATTCACCAGCGTTTTCAGAGTCCCGCCTTTCGCGTCTCACTTAAAGCTGCATAGTCCGATGGTTTAGGTTCTGTCATTTCATGAGATAACTATATGAGGTTGATCGTTTTTTTTTTTTTGGTAAAGTATTTATTCATCTAAATATGACATTTGTCAGCGCCGAAGCACTGGTCTTCCAGCCATCTTACTATTGGAATTGACATTCTAAGCAATCTAAGTTTGGTCAGTGCTGTATTAGTCACAGCACCGATCCTGTAGAATTAAGGGAGTGGCTCCTGCTGTATAATGTACAGTCACTGCAGTTCATTCAAAAATGGGGAGCAGCACTGAGTAGAAGATGTATACCCGGGGCAACTGAAACAATCGTTGTGGGTTACATGTTTTCTCTTATAAAACAAGCAAAGTTTATAGTTAACAAGATATTTTGTCTGTCTTATATAATGTTCAATGTGTTTAAACAGATTGCTAGTTGTGTAGGATGTTCGGTGTGTTGATGGTTTGTTCATGATGGTTAAGGGTGGTGGGTCGTTGTAATCTATTTGACTTTAGGTTCAAGTAACTTTGATTTAAAATGACCAACTTGGGAGCTATTTCAAATGTAAACATACCAAATTAATTTGAGCCTACTTGACGAAACTCTGACCCCCACAGGCTTCAGAAGTAACAGGTTTGATTAAATGGACTTAGTATGTCATTATATGCAGCAACAAATACTTAATAAGCAATAAGCGCACCAGTATCTAAGGTTCATATGTAGATTCAAATCTATATAAATGCTTTGCTTTTCAATATTTGATGGCTTATCGGACTCCGCAACTTCAACACTTCCCTTCCCCTCCCACAGCCTATATTAGTTACGGGAGCGGGACATAGCTCAGAGTCAGACTGTAGCGTGTACAGCTGTGTCGGTGTGGGTCTTCCGATCGATCCTGCTTCAGTGGATACATTTGCAGTTTGGGCTATTTTCCGTTCCAACCAGTGGTTCACAACTGGTTCATCAAAGGCTGTGGTATGTGCTTTCCTGTCTGTCGGAAAGTGCATATAAAAGACCTATTGCTGCTTATCGGAAAGAGTAGCCTATGTGGCGGCAGCAGGTTTCCTCTAAAGAAATATTCAAAATGAGCATATGTTTGATGTCCAATAGCTGATGATAAAAATCCATGTGCTCTGGAGGCGTCATTAAATAAAACAAACTTTGCTTTCCTATTTTAGTAGCCGTTGCATCCTACTCAAACGGACGGGGCTGCCCGCTATGGAAGATCTTCTGATCAAAAAGAATCTCCAGTGGATTGGGCACCTCATGAGGATGTCATCAGACAGGCTACCAAAGCAGATCATCTACTCTCAACTGTCTTCTGGTTACAGAAAGAGATGGCGCCCTCGTCTCTGGTTCAAGGATACCATCAAGAGAAACCTGAAGCTGAGAGATATTAAGACCGACTCATGGACATCACTCTCACAGCAGAGAGCTAAATGGAGAGCGGCAGTCAAGTAATGAAAGCAGTCTTTGTTGCATCGCGACCGACAGCACGATGATGATGATGCCTGGAACTCTGCCCTCTCTCCATATA
>CM059186.1:171282335-171320064 GCA_030323885.1 Branchipolynoe longqiensis | reverse complement strand
CCCTTCCTATCATTCCTTTATGCTAACCCCTTCTCCATTCTCCATTCCCCTTACCCCTTCCCCTTCTCCCTTCCATTCTCTCCTCCCCTTTCCATTGAACCCGCACTGTCTCCTCTCAACACCACCTTCCAATCACCCTCTCCCTTCCCCCCTCCCTGCTCCTGTGCTATATCAGTCTCAGTAGCATCACGGTAATCCTACCCCCTGTGATGCTATATCAACCTCATTAGATGCCTGTGCTATATCAGCCTGTCAGTAGACACCTGTGGTATATAGCATCACAGGGACCCCCCCACTCTGTGATGCTATGTCAACCTCATTACATCCCTGTGCTATATCAGCCTCTCAGTAGACACCTGTGGTATATAGCATCACAGGGACCCCCCCACTCTGTGATGCTATTTCAACCTCATTACATCCCTGTGCTATTATTCAGCCTCTCAGTAGACACCTGTGGTATATAGCATCACAGGGACCCCCCCACTCTGTGATGCTATGTCAACCTCATTACATCCCTGTGCTATATCAGCCTCTCAGTAGACACATGTGGTATATAGCATCACAGGGACCCCCACACTCTGTGATGCTATGTCAACCTCATTACATCCCTGTGCTATATCAGCCTCTCAGTAGACAGCTGTGGTATATAGCATCACAGGGACCCCCCCCCCCACTCTGTGATGCTATATCAACCTCCTTACATACCTGTGTTATATCAGCCTCTCAGTAGACACCTGTGGTATATAGCATCACAGGGACCCCCTCCACACTCTGTGATGCTATATCAACCTCATTACATCCCTGTGCTATATCAGCCTCTCAGTAGACACCTGTGGTATATAGCATCACAGGGACCCTACCCAATGTGATGCTATATCAACCTCATTACATGCCTGTGCTATATCAGCCTCTCAGTAGACGCCTGTGGTATATAGCATCACAGGGACCCCCCCATTCTGTGATGCTATGTCAACCTCATTACATGCCTGTGCTATATCACCTCTCAGTAGACACCTGTGGTGTATATAGCATTACAAGGACCCTGCCCATGTGATGCTATATCAACCTCATTACATGTATAGCATCACAGGGACCCTACCACCCCCCGCCCCCCTTCCCCCGATGCTATATCAACCTCAGTACATGACTGGGGTATACGTGGATGAAAGATTTCCACGATTTCACGGGTTTCCGCAATTTGTGCTGTACTGCAGTCCTGCAGTACTATTAGCGTATGCCAATACAGGCTGTAGGATTTCCAGCCGTGCAATATTATAGTTTTTACCTGATTCTGTAAGGAACCACACATAGAAAGAGTGTGGGTAAAGAGAGTTACGATTGAGAACCAGCTTTAGCGAGTGGTGGGGGTGGGGTGGGGGAGGTGGGGGTCAGGGTCCGGCAGTTTAGCGAGTGACTGATAGTGCAGAGGGTGAATAGTAAGTTCAGACCTCGTCCAGGTTGGAGGCTTTTATGTTCGGGAAGGGTGGGGGGGTGGGGGGGGGAGCGGGACGTAGCTCAGGCAGTAGCGTGCCCACCTGTGAAGGTGTCGGTCATTTGATCGATCCTGCTCAGTGGACACATTTGCAGTTTGGGCTATTTTCCATTCCAACCAGCAGTCCACAACTGGTCCATCAAAGGCTGTGGTATGTGATGTCCTGTCTATGGGAAAGTGCATATAAAAGACCTCTTGCTGCTTATCGGAGACTATCCTATGTGGCGGCAGCGGGTTTCCTCCACAGAAATATGTCAGAATGATTATATGTTTGACGTCCAATAGCCGGTGATAAAAATCAATGTGCTCTAAAGGCATTGTTAAATAAAACAGACTTTTTTAATGGGATGGGACAAGGACTGGTTAGCACGGTATTAAGATAATTTGACTGTGTGGGATATTGGATCATGGTATCGGTGACATGGTCTCCTAATGGGGCAGCACTATAAAGTTGTCATGAGTGCGCACTGTCCGAAGTCGGTACCCATTCTGATATGACCTTAGATGTTGCTAGGATGTAAAACTACAAACAAGCAAATATCACTCATGCTGTTTACTCAGTGGCCATATTATATGTGTTGAGTAAGCTGGGCCCGAGAGCCAAATGAGTTGAGTGCTCGTTGCCGCCCTCCCCCCCATATGGGAGTTTGTGGCTTTGAGCCTCAGTCGAGGCAAACTAATTGTTAACTAGCGGTATTTTACATGCTAGAATCTTTATAGGAAATAGAACCCTAACTTCTGTGTGTGGAGGCCGGAAAGCACTAATGTATGATATTACTCAAGCGATGATCTGCTTACTATATCTGCTTACTATATCTGCTTACTATATCAGTTCCAAGAAATAGTAAACCAACAGAAATTAAGTGTGGTAAAGTCTAGTAGGGAGGGGTGGCTGGCTCCTCCTGCTGTGCTGTCTCCAGGTCATCTGCCTGCCACACCCCCTGCCCAGCTCTTTTATTCAGATGGAACACATTCAAAATACAGGTACACAGTTGCTGGGAGTCTCCTCAGTCAGAGACAGTAACATGGCATTTCATTGGCTGAACTCCTCCAGTCAGTGGTGGGGGGAGGCAGGGTGGGAGTGATATACAAGTCATACATATATTTTTCCATCAAGTTCACCAATCACACTTACATGGGAGTATCAACCCTATTTATCTTTACATAACACCCGTGGTCACCAGTCCCTTAGATTGGGACAACTCCAAAATAGTAGGAGTTTCTACATGCCTTACTTTGAGAATTACATATTGCATCATCTTTAGTTCAGCAAACTGCCACCAGGTGGGGCAGGGAGGGCTCACCACACACACACACACACACTCCACCTCCCACCTCCAGCCTGACACCTGGATTTGGCAGGTCCTGCAAACACTCACACACACACACACACACACACACACACACACACACACAGCCCCATGCATTGTCACCTGTGTGCTAACACTCCCTCAGATACTGGCATCTGTAAGTCATAACAGGCACACAGAACTAATGGGCCTGTCACATTACGGCATATGGCGGCGGCGTATATAAAACGTACCGATAAAATGCTAAAACCGTTGCGGGACGATGTATGGTGACCTTTGTGCACTCATATGAGCGTATCCGTAGCGTGTGAGTAGCGTATGAGTAGCGTATCAGTTTTCGGCGCATACGCGCCATACGCTACGCATACGCCCTATACGCCCTGTCCCTCCCTCCCCCTCTCTCCCTCCCTCCCTCCCTTGCGGCGCCTTTATATACCGAGAGCATACGCCGGGCATACACTGAATATAGGCTTTGTACACACTGAGAATACGCTATGAATACGCTCAAATACGTTACATGCACGCCAGGCGTACACTACATACACTATAGATATGCCGAAAGAGCGGTTTTAGAGTATGCGTAACGCAAGACGGCGTACATATAGCACAACGTATGATGGCGTACGCTAGCGTATGCATAGCGTATGAGGAGCGTATGAGCCTTAAGTCACCATACGCTGAAATCTTTTAGCATGCCCAAAAAGATTTACGATGGACGCGCATATGACGCTCTATGAAGGATACGCCGGGCGTATACGATGTATGCGCAGCGTATGTACAATGTATGCACAGCGTATGCGAAGCATATGTGAAGCATATGACGGTGTATGTGACGCAAGCTGATACGCTGGCATACGCTTCCACCATACGCCGTAATGTGACAGGCGCATCAGTTTCTTAACTTAATTATTGTACCCATTATGTGGCATATTTCACAGACTATTTGTCTAGGTTAAGAAACCACAATCTGCAGCAACTGTATATGCTAGCCTTAGTTTCAGCATTTACCTCACTTTATACAATATATAATACCAACAGACTTCAATTCAGTAATACATCTAAATATACCGATACAGTAATAATTTTCCAGAGTTCTTATCTCCAGTGGTAATATTTGATGTAGAACCTTAGAACAATCTAATATTAATTATCACTTCACTTAATATACATAATCTACCATGGTTTCACAACTTGGTTTGAATATTATGCATATGTATTTACCAACATGATAGAATGAATTAGGTGTTATTAGAGCGGTTTTATAGGGCTAATTTTATAATTGGAATGTTATCATAATGACTTTATAGAAATAACTGGATGATTTAAATATGAAGACAACAGTTTTCTTAATGCTTCATATATGAGTTTTGTGAAAACGAGATATTTTAGAATTTATTCAAGCTATTATTTATTTATGAACCAGACCTAAAAAGTCAGAATATTTGACATAATGATTATAAAGATTTATACTTTCCATTACCTAGCCTGGCACTTGGCATTACTAGGATAGGGGAAGGAGCAGTGAAATGAGGAAGAGCAATTGTTAACAGTTGTAATTTCGCCTGCCTAATCAGTGAATATAAAAAACTGTCTGATGAAACTACAAACAAACAAAGTAATAATGGGAAAAAGTAACAAAGAGCAAAACCATGAACATATACACAAAACAAGCACGTCTAAATACAACAAAATGGTCCGTGTTTAAAGCTGCATAGTCCTTTTCAAAACCAAGACAATTATCTAGATTTGATTCTACATATCTAACGTGGATGCTGGTGCAACTTATTAAATGTGTTGCCATATAGAAGGTAATACTGAAGCAATTGTATAGAACCTGTTGCTAGTGTTAGTACAGAAGCCTATGGTTATGAAATCCTGTGTTTGCCAGGATAACCCCAACAATGCTTGGTCCGGAAAGATAGAAGTGGCCGTTTCCGCTAGGTGGCACCCGAGGTTATGACTCTTTCCTACTCGTCACCCATGTTATCGCCTGTACTGCCAAAAGAGCTATATCCACTTAGGGCCTAATGTTCATACCTCCCATCACTTCCCCCTACCATATATGGAACCTAAATTAAGGGCTTGTCCCCACAACAGACACACAACACACGATCCGAGCTCAGCACCAGCCAGAAGAAGACTGACTACCTGGTTTTATTCACCTATATAATGTTTACTAGACACATACAATGATGGATGGTACCGACATTCTTATTGGCTATTACACCCATGCACACCAGTCAATCCTAGCCCGCATGATCCTTCCCTGACATAGCTCCTCATTGGCTGCCTTCATGACACACCACTCTCCTACCTCGATCTGGCCACTGCCCAGCTATCGTGGGATTACCACGGACCACAGCCATGACATGTGGCTAGGCGAGATAAGGGGGGGATCATGATTAAAGGTGCACCTCTTCCCTCCCCCGGTGAGAAACATTTTAAAGGGAGTACTGTTTGTCATCCAGCTATGTCGATACCCACTACATACTTAATCAGAGAATTTTACATGGTGTCAAGAATTTGTGCATGGTTGCCAAAATCAATTTTGCATGGTTGCACTTAAAATATTTAAGAAATTAACCATTTAAACTAAAGTAAGGTAGATTATAATGATCAACCTAATATATTTGATTTATCTCAGAAAATGACAGAAGCTGACTATACAACTTTAAGAAATAGCTTGGTCAAGCTAGGCTAGACAGGACTACCATTTCCTGGAAAGTAAGCAATTGGTTATGTCTAGGAACCGCTAGTGGTTTGACGCGAAACCTGATTATGCCACATGGGGGAGGGTGTGGAAGTAGGGTGAGTGGGAGGTGGAGGGGGGGAGGGGGTTGATGTGCTTGGATCTAGCGGCTGTTTTGGTCAATCCGGCAATGTGTTTGTCACAGCCTGGGTCAATAATGTAATAGGTGGACCACCCCACCCCCGGCCTGATATGGTCTTAGATGTTGTTAGGACGTAAAACAACAAACAAATCACCCACGCCCATCTCACATAGATGCCCGGGAGTGGTTATTTGTTTGTTGGAGTTTTCCGTCCTGGCAACATCTAAGATCATATCAGGTATGGTACAGGATTGTGGGCACACTCATTCATGGACCGGGCGCGGTGGCCGAATCGGTAGAGCGCGGGCCTCGCGGGCGGAAGGGCTGGAGTGCTGTTCCTGGTCGAGTCAAACCAATGACTTTAAAATTGATACT
This sequence comes from Branchipolynoe longqiensis, assembly GCA_030323885.1. Classification (NCBI taxonomy): domain Eukaryota; kingdom Metazoa; phylum Annelida; class Polychaeta; order Phyllodocida; family Polynoidae; genus Branchipolynoe; species Branchipolynoe longqiensis. Next base: position 171,314,056 of record CM059186.1, on the reverse strand, counting down.
TGTTGCTAAATCAATAACAAACAAACACTAATTTATAGTGCTGCCCCACTGGGAGACTCAGGTCACTGGCACCATACCCAAATATCCCACTCAGTCACATTATCCTGATATACTGAGCTAATCAGTCCTTGCCATATCCTACTAATGCCGAGTACCTGGCTTTGGTAGCGACAAGTATACATATTGTAAGTCATTGGTTTGACTCGACCGGGAATCAAACTCCGGACCTTCCCATGCGGGAAGCCTACACGATATCGATTCAGCCATCACGTCCGGTCCCGGAAGTGGCAGTTCCGGTTCCGCTAAAGGGGCTGGGGCGGTGGCTGGGGCGGGGGCTGGGTGGCCCTTGTCGTAAAAGGGCCTCTGGGGGCTTAATGGGTAAGCCCCCAGATGCCCCCAGTACTTGAACCGCGTTACTTTATTCATCATACAGGAGGTGGGAACCATAGCTCAGCATTTGACTGCAGGAAACCAGATGTGTGAAGTGATGGATCGAAAGCGGGACAGCTTCTACACAAATAAAATCTAAAAGGAGAGTGAATGTTTAATAATAAAACTGCGTAGTCCAATGAACGTATCAATTTTTCAAAACCAAAACAATTATCTGGATTTGATGCTACATATCCAACTTACCAGACGGGGTGGCTGAAGGAGTTGAGTGCCGTGGGATTCGAACCCATGGGATTCGAACCCTGGTCAAGTCAAACCGATGACTTGAAAATTGATGGTTGTTGCTTCCTAGCGAGGAGCGGGGCATTATTAGGGTTATGACAAGGACTGGTTGGCTCAGTGTCAGGATAATGTTACTGAGTTGGGGTCATGTCATGGTGTGGGCGGCCTGGTCTCCCAGTGAGGCAGCACTATTAAGTCACCATGAGTGCGCACTGTCACAAATCGGTACCTGTCCTGATATGACCTTAGATGTTGCTAGGATGTAAAACAATAACAAACCAACAAACCTATCCAACTTAAATAATAGTCAACTTATTGATTAAACATTAATTGTTGCATAGAAGGGAATACTAAGCCGCTTTAATAGAACAGGTTTACCGCTGGAGCCTATGCTGTCAGAGTTTTGGCAAGTTGCCAAAACTAATTTGACATGTTTGCGCTTGAAAAATCTCAAAAGTTAGCCATTTAAAATATAAGTTACTTCAAACTAAATTAACGTAGCTTACAACAATCAATCTAATGTATTTATCTCAGAAAATGGCAGAAACTTGAAACCACGCGACTATGCAACTTTAAGTAGAATTATTTTACGGTGTTTACGATTGCAAGTTTATACTTAATTGTTTGTTTGTTGGAGCACTTTCACCATTAATACTTGTCACCTGGCGCTCTTCAATACTAGGATAAGGCAAGGGCTGGTTAGCTCAGTATTAGGATAATGTGACTGAGTGGCATATCAGGTCATGGTGCTGGCGTGCAGATCTCCCACTGGGGCAGCATTATGAAGTCATCGTAGGTGTGCACTGTCACATGTCGATACCCATCCTGATATGTGATGTGACCATAGATGTTGCTAGGATGTAAAACCACAACAAACCAGCAAGTGACGTCAGAGGTCAGTAGTGCAGCGGAAGGTGGAGTTGGACCAGCTGGGCCATATGCATGGAGCAGTGTTAGGAGGCAAAACGCGTTTAGCGCGGGATTTCTGGTTTAGCGCAGACACGTTGGTATGCATGGATAACACCACACGTGCTAACACTGCTCCATGCATATGGCGAATATGGGTCTGAGTAGTATAGGAATGCAGCTTTGGCGCAGGGAATTCACATTTAATGGTACTAGGATAAGGAGAGAGGGGGAAGGCTCGGGCTGTGAGGAAAACAAGTGATAGTTGTTAGAGTTCTACGTCCTGGCAACATCTAAGGTCATATCAGGACTGGTACCGATTTGTTACAATGCACACTCATGGCACTATAACCTGGTATCCCACGCAGTCACATTATCCTGACACTGTGTCAACCAGTCCTTGCCATATCCTAATAATGCCGAGTGCCTGGCTAGGAAGTGACAAGTATCAATTGTTAAGTCTCCGGTTTGACTTGATTAGGGTTCGAATTGTTTTAAATCCCGCAATCTACGAAAATGGGAGATGTGGGGGGGGGGGGGGGGTTAGTCGGGGATGCAGGGGCGGAGAAGGCCATATGGAGGAGGAAGGCGAGGGTCCAGGGACTGGGGGTGTGAGCGGCAGGGGCAGGGTGGGTCTCTTCATATATGATTTAGGTGTGGTGCAGGACTATTTATGTAATATATACAATAATATGTGCTTTATATAATATTAATAATATGCATAATATATCTAATGGCGCAGTCTGCCTAATAACTGTGATTTGACTGGTTCATATTTAGTTAACGCTGGTTGCCAGTGTGACACGGTCTGCCTTCTAACTGCGATTTGACCAGTTCATATTTAGTTAATGCTGGTGCCAGTATGTCGCAGTCTGCCTTGTTTGGTCCATATTTAGTTAACGCGGGTTTCCGGTGTTGCAGTCTGCCTTCTAACTGCAATTTGATGGGTTCATATTTAGTTAACGCTGGTGCCAGTATGTCGCAGTCTGCCTTGTTTGGTCCATATTTAGTTAACGCTGGTTTCCGGGGTTGCAGTCTGCCTTCTAACTGCGATTTGACCGGTTCATATTTAGTTAATGCGGGTGCCAGTATGTCGCAGTCTGCCTTGTTTGGCCCATATTTAGTTAACGCTGGTTTCCGGTGTTGCAGTATGCCTTCTAACTGCAATTTGATGGGTTCATATTTAGTTAATGCTGGTGCCAGTATGGCGTGGTCTGCCTTAATTGGTCCATATTTAGTTAATGCTGGTTTCCGGTGTTGGAGTCTGCCTTCTAACTGCGATTTGATTGGTTCATATTTAGTTAACGCTGGTTTCCGGTGTTGCAGTCTGCCTTCTAACTGCGATTTGATGGGTTAATATTTAGTTCATGCCGGTGCCAGTATAGCGCAGCCTGCCTTGTTTGGTCCATATTTAGTTAATGCTGGTTTCCGGTGTTGGAGTCTGCCTTCTAATTGCGATTTGATTGGTTCATATTTAGTTAACGCTGGTTTCCAGTGTGGTGCGGTATGCCTTCTAACTGCGATTGGATTGGTTCATATTTAGTTAACGCTGGTTTCCGGTGTGGTGCGGTCTGCCTTCTAACACCGCTTTGACCGGTTCATATTTACTTAACGCTGGTTGCCGGCAGGGCGCGGTCTCAGGCCGGCTTCCTCCTCTGGGACCTGCCCGGTGGCTGCAGAGTGTGAATATTTCACCAGAGGGCACGTGGTGACCGGATGTGGCACCCGCGCATGCGCAGAGGCCTCCCATTATGGACTGGCGCTGGCCAAACGGAATATGATTCATTGAGTCTACTGGCGGGCCTCCCCGCCGCCCGCCTCTCTCCGCCTCCCGCCTCCCGCCTCCGGCTCTATGCGCTCAGCCAAGACACACGCCTGGGCCAGAGTCCTGTCTCCACAAACTACTCACACTCTCAGGGGTGTGTGTGTGTGGGGGGGGGGGATGGTCGTCTGTGAGCTGTGTCCACCCGCCTTCCGACTGCCTCCACCTCCCCCCCCCCCGCCTCCTTTACCCCCCACTTCCTACCCTGCCTCCGCTCTCCTTGCGTCTGAACCTTGGCATTCTCCTCCTGCCTCCCACCTCCTGCCTCCCACCTCCCGCCTCCCACCTCCCGCCTCTCACCTGCCTCCCATCAACCCCTCTGTCCTGGTCTCTCTCCTTTTCACTCCCCTCCCTCTCCCTCCCTCCCCTCCTTCTCCCTCCCTCCTTCTCCCTCCCCCCTTCTCCCTCCCTCCTCCTCCTACCCAACCTCCCGCTCCCTCTCCCTCCCTCCCGTTCCCACTCCCTCACTCCCCTCCCCCTACCCCCCTCTCCCACCCCGAGGTTTAGACGCTGACAGCAGTCCCTGTCACTACACGGTGTCCCAAAGCAGTCCAGTGGTTCCGTTGTTGTGAACTCCCTTACCCCCTCCTACCCCCCTCCTACCCCCTCCCCTTAACACCAGTATCGTCGGGCATGGGGCGGCCCGGGCCACGCCGAGGGGGCGCTGAGTACCGCCCCCACCACTGCTGCTCCTGTCGGTGACCGGCTGTAGTTGCTGTAACAACTATAGGAGTGCACCCCAGGGTTGCCAACCCTTACTGTTTCGCCGTTAGGTGTACAATATTTTATCTCCCCATCATCACCTTACGCCAATCTTCTGGTTTTTCATTTGGTAATATTATATCAATCTCACGGATTATCGTGTCCAACAAAATGCACCACAGGGCATCTAAGATTTAAACATTTTTCTGGGGGAATACCCCCAGACCCTCCTCCCCCCCCCCCACCTCCCCCCAATATAACAAACCTTAAGATCTTCCGGTTTTTCATTTTCCAATGTTGGCAACCCTGCCGCTCTCAAGTGTCCCGGTGTAGCAGGAAATCGCAAACCCTGTAAATCGCAAACCCCCACTTGTGATTTCCTAGGAAATCGCAAACCCCCATGCCATATATGGGCATGGGGGGTTTGCGATTTCCTAGGAAATCACATATCCCCCCTGGAGATCTCAAACCCCCCATGTTCATGATACACCACTCCGTACCAGGTTTAAGGGTGGTGTTAGGTACCGATTAGGCCCAAATCTATTCAATGCTATCATATTTAACAGAATTACATACTCAAAAAGTGAAATTTGATCAAATTAACCCTAAAATCGAAGTGATATTAACGCCGCCGCTACAGGGGGGGTTTGTGATTTCCTAGTAAATCGCAAACCCCGGGATGTGCAATTTCCAGGGGTTTGCGATTTACTGCCACACCGGCTATAAATACTGTAGAAGGAGCTTCGAGACGCTGTCCTTCTCCTGGGTCATCACAGAGGACCCGGGGACACGTCTGGGTGGAACGCGCCGTGCCTGGGTTGGGCGCCTCTGCACTGGTCCCCGGCCCGCTGTGGTACGCCCAGGCTGGACTCTTCTTGTACCCCTGTTCCAGATCCTAACCCAGTGAGCTGGTGAGGAGGCCATCCGCCTCAGAGTATGTCCACAGCTGCTGGTGTTGGCTCTCTCCTGCCTGTGTGTGTCCCTGTAGTTTAACATGGCCTGTATTTGTGCTGGCCAGTCTACAGTGCCTGTCACACTATGCCGGATTGAGCAACGGACAGAATTGTCTAGTCTGGTGGTGTTCGGGCGTGATAAGTATCAAAATGTATTAAAATATGTCAGAGTGTTACGATATCGGGTCAAAGGCCGCCAGACGAACGGACATGAAACAGACATGAAACGGACATGAACGGATAACCAACAGACGAAACAAACTCAAACCGGACAAGAACCATAGCCATCAGTCTGGCGGCATCCGTTCCAAGTTTTGTGCATGTTCAAAACTTGTACGGACACAAACCGGACTTTGCCGTTGTTCAGATTCTTTCGGTTTACCCCAATCCGGGTTGGTTGTTAGAGTTTTACATCCTGGCAACATCTAAGGTAATATCAGGATGGTATCGACTTGTAGTAGCGTGCACCCATGGGGACTTTTTAGTTCTGCCCCACTGGGAGACCAGGTCACCGGAAGCATGACATTATCTGGACACTGAGCCAACCAGTCCTTGCCCTATCCTAATAATGCCAAGCACCTGGCTCGGAAACGACAAGTATATATTTTTAAGTCATTGGTTTGACTCGACCAGGGTTCGAATCCGTGGGTTAGAATCGCACGATCTACCAAAACAGGAGACGGATGCCCAACTCATCCCGGCTGTTTTTGTGGGGATTTTTTGTAAAGGTTAATTTCTTTAGACATTTCAAGTGAGGACATGTCAAATTAATTTGGGTGTGCACACCCAAACTCATGATTTGTTCATCGATTGTTTGTTGGGGATTTACATCTTGACAACATCTAAGTTCATATCACAGTGGGTACCAACTTTTGACACTGCGCACTGATGGTGACTTCATAGTGCTGCCCCACTGCAAGGCCAGTCAGCTGGCACCATGACCTGATATCCTATGCAGTCACATTATCCTGATACTGCCCAAACCAGTCCTTGACAAGCGAAGCACCAGGCTAGGTAGCGATAAGTATAAATTTTGTACGTCATCAATTTGACTCGGCCAGCTTTAAAATATCCCAACCTTCCACAGGGAAACCTGCGCTCTTACTGATTCCACCAACGCGTCTGGTCCCCCACACTCATGACACCTTGTTTGTTGTTGTTTTAGGTCATAGCAACATCTAAGGTCATATCAGGACGGGTACCAACTTGTGACAGTGCACACTCATGGTGACTTTATAGTGCTGCCCCACTCAGAGACCAGGCCATCAGCACCATGACCTAATATCCCACTCAGTCACATTATCCTGACACTGAGCCAACCAGTACTTGCCCTAATCTATTAATGCCGAGCCTCTGGCTAGGACGCGACAAGTATAAATGTTTACATCATTGGTTTGACTCCACCAGGGTTCAAACCCACAGACCCATGGGTTCGGATGCCCGGATCTCCTAAAACCAGGAGACTGACGCTCAACTCATTCAGCTACCCGTCTGGTTCTCATGACGACTTCAATGGTGGGTACCCCCCTCACCCCCATTGGGATACAGTCACGTGATTCTGAGATCCAGACACCGGACCCAACAAAACCAGTTCCTGTAAATGCCTACTGGTAATGCCAAGTGCCATGGAAAGTAATTTTGCTTGACTCTTCTCGGTGTTACTTGGGCCGTCGAGTCAGCCCAACCCCATTCCGTGGATTTAAGGGTTGGGTGGATTGGGGGCGGGGGGGGGGGGTGGATGTGGTTATGGGTGTGGATGGAGATAGCATTGGGTCAATAAACAGTCGCTGGTGGGTGGGTAGGTCTGTGGGAGGGGGAGGGTGGGTAGGTTTGTTTGTTGTTGTTTTTACGTCCTACCAACATCTAAGGTCACATCATGACTGGTACCAACTTGTGACAGTGCACACTCGTTGTGACTTTATAGTGCTGCCCCACTCGGAAACGAGGCCATGTGCACCATGACCCGATATCCCCGCCAGTTAAATTATCCTGACACTGAGCCAAACCAGGCTAGGTAGCGACAAGTATAAATTTTTATAAGTCATTGGTTTGACTCGACCGGGTTTTAAAACTCCTGACCTTCCGCACGCAAAGCCTGCGCTCTACCGCGTCCCGTGGGTAGGTGATTGGGAGGGTGAGTGGGTGGGAGGGTGGGTGGGTAAGTGGGTGGGAGGGTGGGTGGGTAAGTAAGTGGGTGGGTGGGTGAAGTGGGTGGGAGGGAGAAACCGGGGACGCGTGGATGGATGCAGTAGGGGGACCGAGTGTCCCTGAGTTGCTCATCGTACAATGGAGCAAGCAGTTCCCGTAGTTCCCGCAGTCCCCGCCCGGTGGCGTTGTGCGGCCGATGGCTTAAAGGGACCGAGCAGCTCAGCGCGGGGCGGACGGGCGGAGCGGGGCGGGCGGGGGCCCAGACGGGTGCTGAACGGCGTCGTGAGCAGCTCGAGACGGCACCCAGGACGCAGCAAGGGGCGCCCCTAGCGGTCAGCGGCGGACTTAGACATCCGGTACACGGGAAGAGGAGGGGGGGGGCGGACCGGGAACGAGAGCGGGACCGGGACGCTGGGCTCCCAGGTGGAGTGGAGTGGAGTGTGGAGACACGAGGAGTGGTGGTACTGGTCCACACAACAACAACAACAACAACACGGCCCCTGCACTTAGAGGTGCATGCATGCGTGCAAGCACCTGCACGCAGACCGGTCAGGGTATAGCGCTGAGGCGGTGCAGGGTTCGGTGACAGCGCGCGGTCGTCGCAGCAGCTAGCTCCCTACGACAGCAGCAGTAGCAGCAGGTGTGTAGTGGTGACACTGACACTAGCAGCACTAAGGCAGTAGTGGCGAACGGACTAGCGGAAGGAACCCCGACCAAAACATTGCACGACGGCAGCACGAGGTAGGCGGACGTACGGCATGGAGTGAGAGCAGGCACGTTACTATGGATACGGAGGAATCGGCGTCAGCAGCAACGTCATCACCCAAATCTGCTCTTTTAGAGTATCAGTAGGTAGATTGGCCACGCTTTCGCACGCACACACACACACACCACCCACTTTACCTGCCTGAACCCTCAGCCTGGAGCTTTGTAGTTAGTGTAGTAATGGTCACCTTTGTCTGTGTATGTGTGTGTGTACATGGGTGTGTATGGGGGTATTGTGTGTCTATCTGTGTGTATGGGCGTGTATGTGTACATGGGTCTCTATGGGTGTAAGTATGTGTGTGAGTGTGTGTATGTGTGAGTGTTGTAGGATGCATGTGTGACTAACTGTATGTGTGTTGTGTGGGTGTGTGTATGTGTGCATATGTTGTAGGATGCATGTGTGACTAGTTGTATGTGTGTGTGTGTTGTAGCACGCACGGAGAACTATGTGTACGTGTACGTGTACACGTGTACGTTTGCATGTGTACGTGTACATGTGTACGTGTACATGTGTACGTGAATGCGGATACCTGCTTACAAGTGTACACATCATTGCCAATAAGAGTCGGGGCAGTGCCCCATGTACAGTTAGACATGCACACCCTGCCTATCAGAGTCGGGGCAGTGCCCCATGTACAGTTAGACATGCACACCCTGCCTATCAGAGTCGCGGCAGTGCCCCATGTACAGTTAGACATGCACACCGTGCAAATAAGTGTCGTGGCAGTGCCCATGTACAGTTAGACATACACACCCTGCCTATCAGAGTCGCGGTAGTGCCCCATGTGCAGTTAGACATACACACCATGCCTATCAGAGCCGGGGCAGTGCCCCATGTACAGTTAAACATACACACTATGCCTATCAGAGTCGCGGCAGTGCCCCATGTACAGTTAAACATACACACCATGCCTATCAGAGCCGGGGCAGTGCCCCATGTACAGTTAAACTTACACCCCATGCCTATCAGAGCTGGGGCAGTGCCCCATGTACAGTTAAACATACACCCCATGCCTATCAGAGCCGGGGCACTGCCCCATGTACAGTTAAACATACACACCATGCCTATCAGAGCCGGGGCAGTGCCCCATGTACAGTTAAACATACACACCATGCCTATCAGAGTTGCGGCAGTGCCCCATGTACAGTTAAACATACACACTATGCCTATCAGAGTCGCGGCAGTGCCCCATGTACATCTAGACATGCACACCATGCCTATCATCACAATACTCACTCATTCAGCGAGTGGTCGACACTCGGATCAAACAATGCAGCGCCATCTTCCACCCCGCCCCGCCCTTCTCTGCCCCGCCCTTCCCCGCCCTGCCCTTCCCCGCCCTGCCCTTCCCCGCCCCGCCCCGCCCCGCCCCGCCCCACCCCGCCATGTCTACATGTTATTCCATGTCCGGTGTTATCGGTGCGTGTTTCCCGGGCTGTCAGGGCGGGGATCCCGGAACTAAGTACCCGCTTCCCGGGCTGCTTCCTCCGGGCCCGAACCCCTCCCCCTCCCCTTACCCCGGGCTGACACTTCCGAGCCACACCCCAGAACTGACACTCCTGGACTGACACCACAATGGGCTGACACCTCCAGATTGACACCCACCGGCTACGCTTACTAACAGTAGTAACACTAAATCCGTCTCCCGTGTGGTAGATCGTGGGGTCGTGGGGTCGAATCCTGGTCGAGTCAAACCAATGACTTAAAAATTGATACTTGTCGCTTCCTAGCCAGGCGCTCGGCATTATTAGGATAGGGTAAGGAGCAGTGGAATGAGGAAGACCAATCACCTGTGACTGAAATTTCCCCTGCTTAAACGACTAATGTATCAAAAAAAAACAGTAAGTTGAGTAACACAGTCCATCTGTGGCAGTGACAATATCTGTAGCACTAGCAGCAGTGACACAGTCCATCTGTGGCAGTGACACTATCTGTAGCACTAGCAGTAGTGACAGTCCATCTGTGGCAGTGACACTGTGTATCTGTTGCATTAACACTGTCCATCTGGAGTCAGAACAATTGCAATATACCGTTTAAATATTGGGGGGGAGGGTGCTTCCCTCTGCCCCCCCTCCAATGTGTGCAGACTCGCACAATTCCTAATGACTCAAACTAATCGTAACTGTAGAACTAGCAGTATAGGTGACTACAGTCCACACGACTCGCACAGCATTACACTTCAAGTACTGCAGTGTCGGCCTTAACACTCACTCACTCACTCACAGTCCCACTCACTCACTTATACACTCACATTCTCACTCACTCACTCACAGTCCCACTCACTCACTGACAGTCCCACTCACTCACTCACTCACATTCCCACTCACTCACTCACTCACTCACATTCCCACTCACTCACTCAGTCACACACTAATTCACTCACACACTAACTCATTCACTCACACTCACTCACACTCACTCACACACTAACTCACTCACACACTAACTCACTCACTCACATTCCCACTCACTCGCTCACTCATACTCACTCAAGTTCCCACTCACACACTAACTCACTCACTCACTCACCCACCCACACTACCTCACATTCCCACTCACTCACACACTACCTGACTCATTCACTCACCCACACTCACCCACATTCCCACTCACTCACACACTAACTTACTCATTGACTCATTCATTCACTTACCCACTCACACACCTACACTCACCCACCCACTCACCCACTCACACTCACTCACCCACACACACGTACTTATCCCCTTTCTCACCCACTCACCACCTTTCTCACCCACCCACCCGCCCACCACTCTATGCCCTGCTGGACGCTGGTGGCGCCCCCTGTTGCTCACGTGCGGTGCGGACCCTGGACCCTGGATGCGCCACCTATCGGGAGCCCCACACTTTAATGTGGCCCATTATATGCCAGCCTGGAGGGTTCCATCGCATAATGAGGCGCGCCACCTCGCGGGACGCGGGGCAACAGGTCACGTGATAAAAATAGAAACACGGGCAGCTAGCTCTTATCTTTAACCCCTGTTCCCTTGTACCACTTTACCCTTGTACCCATGTACCCTTGTACCCCTGTACCCTTGTACCACTTTACCCGTGTACCACTTTACCCTTGTACCCCTGTACCACTTTACCCTTGTACCCCTGTGCCCTTGTACCCCTGTACCCTTGTACCACTTTACGCTTGTACCACTTTACCCCTGTACCTTTATACCCCTGTACCCTTGTACCACTTTACCCTTGTACCACTTTACCCTTGTACCACTTTACCCTTGTACCCCTGCCAAAATTAATTTTTACTTCAAATATCTCCACACTTAGACCACTGGTAGCCATGGGGACCAGGAATGCTGGATCCCTATTGGTAGGGCCAAGAATGCTTGTTTTCCATTGGGGGAAAGGGGTGGGGGGTTACTCTACAATGAACCCATGGAACCATATAAATAATAAACCAGAGGGCTTGACTCTCTCTTCTTCTTTACACTTTATACTTGTCCTTTCTCTTTGTCTGTATTGATTTCACCATAGCCTGCCTACACAGCCACATATTCAAGCTTTAGCCTTTTTACAACATGCTTGAAAAAGTTCATATCTACACTTAGCTACATATATATCTACACATATCTACACATATCTGATATATGTAGATATATATCCACATATATATCTACATCTATATGTACATATATATCTACATTTGAATCTACATTTTTATCTACATATATATCTGAGCCTGTCTCAAAAGGTGCTAACTTTTTTGTCCATAGTAATGATTGACACAAAACAGCACAGAAACTGTTACACTGAAAACACAAGGACATTCATTTGCTTCAAATCAATATGTATTCTATTGGGATTATGAAACACCATGTAAAAAACAAATCAGTTTATCATCAGCAAATGCATAAGTAGATAGTATGTTGATCGTTACAATGGACAAAGGTGTGTCCCAAATTGCTTAGCACCTTTTGAGATTCTCATCTACATATATATCTACATGTATACCTACCTGTATATCTACATGTATATCTGCATATATCTACACATATCTCCATATATCTACACATATCTACATATATACACATATATATATGCGTTATTATGTACATAATTTCCTATAGATATGGTTAGATACATACAGAAAGCATTACACCCAGTCAAGTGATGGTAAAACCCAAAATAACAATATTCCTTGTAATTAATGTTTGATACAGTTGGCGTCCCATAGCTGTTCCTCGTGACCGCTGATTCCGGTGGGGAAGGGGGGAGGGGGGTAGGAAACCAAAGCGGTTCGACAGAACTGGTGTAAAAATGGGGTTCTTGTGCTACATTTACATAGAGTCGTTATTCCTATGGGCTCCACCGCCCCACGCCCCCATGCCCCCATGCCCCCATGCCCCCATGCCCCCATGCCTCCTACAGGCCGCGGGGTGCATCTCCATATGAGCAATTTTGGGTATGGCTCGTGGTGGGGCTGGGGGTGGGGGTCATGTAGATTGCATACTGACAACACAATCTATAATATGTAGGGTTCTGTCTTAAAGGTGCATAGTCCGATAGCTTTGGGTTTCTCCCACTTCTTAAAGTTGCACAGTCTGGTGGTTTTGAGTTTATGTCATTTTCTGAAATAAATATGTTAAGTTGATCGTTATAATCTACCTTACTTAAGTTTGAAGTAACTTTTATTTTTAAAAGCTAAATGTGGAGATATTTGAAGTAAAAATGCACAAAATTAATTTGGGCAAGCATGCCAAAACTATGACACTGTAGTGGTCTGCACTGACCTCTCAGGCAAGTAACCACATAGACAGGTAGGCGTGGGGAGTGTATTGATATCAGGGAGCCTAGGTGGTGTAATGGTTAGCACACTGGCCCGGAATGCAAAGAGATGTGGGTTCGAGTCCCGCTCTAGGCACAGTATTTCCCATTTTCATCACCCCCACGACAACACCATAGGCTTCTGCAGTAATAGGTTCTATGGAAATGCACTCGGTATTCCCTTTTGTGTGGCGACAAATGTTTAATAAGTGCATCAGTATCTAGGTGAGATATGTAGAATCAAATGTAGATAATAGTCTTGGTTTAAAAGAATTGATGTTTTCATCAGACTATGCAGCTTTAAGCTAAATATGTTGTGTCGGGAAGATCAGTTTTAAAAATATGGCAGAAACTCAAAATTATGGGATTGTTTATGCAAGTATAATGGTATTCACACAGACCTTGATGCCACCAAGAAACTAGTGCAATGCGTCTTTCCGTCTAGAATTATGGCTTATGGTGCATTCTCCGGTAAGCTCAGCTCTCGGCTTCGTCCTCCCCGAATGACCAGCGACTACTCATAAATATAAGTTAACTGCACGACGCATTGACTTCTTGGTGCTAACATGCACTCACGCTCAAGTACTAACTGCCAACAATGCGGCCGATGACCCAGTGCTGGATCAGTCCGATCTACAGTCACCCTCAGCAGGGAATCAAATTGTCTATCTATCCATATCAAATCTTATTAGGTTTAAAATATTTTTTAATTCAGTTGATGGGCTTTAAACTTTCAAAATTATTTAAATTGCAGAATTTGACCTGATTGACCTTTTTGACCTGGGGCAAACCTATATGGTTAGAAAGCTGAGGTCATTGAGCTTCTTCTGGTACCATCCATGGCTTTCTACGATGTAGTGCAAGGAAGCATGAGCCCATTAAAGATACCCTGTTTTCACAGTCGTTTTCATTTACATTAGTAATGTAGGAATATTCACTAAATACACTCATCATACAAATGGAGTTTACTTAAATATAAACTTACTATATTTTCAATCCAACAACACAAGCGGATAGAACATATGTTGATGTTCTAGGTTATGTAATTTCATCTAAATCATATACATACAGAAATAGTAACAAGTATGTGAATAATGATGATAAAAGCACAATTCCTGCACTTTTACAGGGCGCTGCCGGTACATAATATGATGCGGTACCTTTTTTTATTGATTTCAAACTCTCGTCTAATCTTGTGAGTTGCGCCTCGCTCATGGTCAAGCGCAGAACCTCTCGAACTGCATATGGTGTCACCTACCAGGCCGCTCCAGAAATATAATGAGAATTCCAAGATGGCTGCTATCTAGCGGAAGCACACATATATTTCCACTTCCCTGTAAATCCGGTGAATTTATGGTGATACGGGTCTGCGCTTGTGTACTGAAGTGACCGGACGCGGGGTCCCAATTGGTAGAGCGCAGACTTCCCATGTGGAAAGTCGGGAGTTTGACGAGTCCCGGAAGCGTCAAATCAATGACTTACAACATTGATACTTGTCGCTTCCTAGCCTGGCGCTCGGCATTAGTAGGATAGGGCAAGGACTGGTTAGCTAAGTGGGATATCGGGTCATGGTGCTGGCAGCCTGCTCTCCCAATGGGGCAGCACTATAAAGTCACCATGAGTGTACACGGTCACAAGTCGATACGCGTCCTGATATGACCTTAGATGTTGCCAGGATGTAAAGCTCCGACAACCAACCAACATACTGAAGTTGTGACGCAATAGTTCCAGGTATTGACAGTCCATTGATTGGAATATAAATAGCCAATGCCAACACACAGAACTGATTAAAGTGGCATAGTTCGATGGTTTTGAGTTTCTGTCATTTTTCTGAGATAAATATATTAAATTGATTGTCATGATCTATTTTCTTTAGCTTTTATTTTGAATGGCTAAGTTTTGAGATATGTGAACTACAAACATGTAAAATTAGTTTTGGCAAGCACACCAAAAATTGGATACCATAGGCTTTAGCGGTAATGGGTTGTATTAAATTGCATCATTATTCCCTTCGACATGGCAACAAACGCTTAATAAATACATCAGTACATAAGTTAGATACATAGAATCAATTCTAGATAATTGTTTTGGTTTTGAAAATTTGATGCTTCATTGGACTATGCAGCTTTAAGTGTCCGTGTAGATAAAGGGGCACAGTACCATGTTTATGTGGCACTCACTCCATCTAGTTACCAATGAGTACTTAAAGCTGCATAGTCTGATGAAAACATCACGTTTTCAATACCAATGCGCCTAGTTAAATTTGATCCTACGTAACCAACTTAGATACCGGTACATATTTGTTGCAGCCTAGAAAGGAACATCGGTCAATTTAACAGAACCTAGTAAAATATTCCGATAAACGGCATAGGGGGGAATGCAAATGTTCTATTACTGATCGGTATATGTGACCAGGCACATGTATATATATTTTACCTCGGTAAACAGCCTCAGGCTAGCCTCAGGCTAGGGAGAGGTAAGCACGTCCGGTACCAGCAATTAGCATATACAACTCACGACTGGATAACGTGTCGTTGGGTTGCTCCGGCAAAATTAGTCTACATACAAGCAAATACGCAGTAAGTATAATAAAAACTGTGGTTAGCTTAATTATGATGCATTAGAGCATCAATATGGAAAGTTTAGACTTTCGTTGGTCCAATTTGGACGAGTTATTTGGTTATAAACAACCAAGGATAGAACACTCGAGTGGGTTTCTCGAAGGAACCAAACCGGTCATTAGCGGTTATGTCAACACCCGGGTCACCGTGTGACTATGGGTAGAGATGTGGGTTTCGCCCTATCTCATGTGGAAATTCTCTCGTACTCTAATAGAGAGTAATGTTGGAGATGCTCCTGGGTTTCTTTTATAGACTCCCCTAGACAAAACTTTTTCAGGCGTTTCTCCGAGTTTCGTAGCATTTTCTCCAACTTGTTGACGTAGTAGTCACAGGTGGGAGAAGTGTGCGGAACAGAGGGATGGGCGGGCCGATACACTGGTCCCGACCCCGCGTAAGGTTTGGGCTTGACCCACAACCCACGCACAAATTTAGCTTATTACGCCTGTGTTATAACGGTATAAACACGTTCTTTAACACCAATAGATGTCCAAATGAGTTTGAAACAACCATATTGTGACATATATATATACCGGGACTGACCAACAATTTTTTGTTTCAGCTCCCGATGGCCACGAAGCGGAGTAAGCGCGGTGCAGCAGCAGCCGAGGGGCGTGTTCCGAGTGGAGTGGACGAGGAGTACGACTCCTCACCTGTGTTGTCGGCAGGGCCGTCGACACAGCCCCGGGCGCATATCCTCTCCGACCCGGACGAGGACGCAGTGCCTGATGTGCCTGCGCCTCCAGATTGGGAGGCTCGCTTTGCAAGATTGGAAAGCCACATCTTGACTGCCAAATCGCCTGTGTCTCGGAAGCGGCGTAGGCCGAGTGTCCAAGAGGATTCATTTGAGGATTTCTTGGACACAGACTCGGCGGTGGAGCTTAAGGCTCCTCCTCCTCCTTCTCCTAAACGGAGGAAGAAGAAGAAACAGGTGATTTCTTCGGGTGATGAATTCACCAAGGAGCGGGCAGAGTCTGGTTTGCGCAAAAAGCGGAAGACTAAGTCCAAAAAGAAGAAGAGGAAGAGGAAATATTCTTCTTCTGAGTCGTCCACTGAGTCTACTTCTACGGAATCAGACTCAGACACCATATATGAAGGGGTCTATGCGGACATTGGCACTAAAGTGGCTAAGAAGGTGGAGAAGCCAAAGGCTAAGCGGGTTAAAACCACTACGCTTATGCGCGAGACCGTGAATGGTCATTTTCGCACGTTCAAACCGGCGGAGGTTATCTCCAAGTTAGGAGATGAGTTAACAGGCATAAAGGGTGTTCCCAACTCCATCATTGAAGAAATGGATCGGGATGTCATTATGACGGATGACTCTAAGAAGGTTACCGATAATGAGGGGAAGGAGTTTACGCTTTATCTTGCTCCAGAGCCGATTAAAGGGAAACCTTTAGATAACACCAAGATGTTTGGCGGTCAACTACAATACCTCTATAAAGAGGTAGAGACTGCAGCCAAGAGTGGCAAAAACATGGATGGCAAGAAGAAACAGGAAGTTCCTCGTTTCAAAAAGTCACGAGGGGATTTTCGTCCACGACGGTTCACCAGAGGAACCAGACCGAGTTCAAACTTCGGTCAAGGGTTTCGGGGCCGGGGCGCTCGCCCAGGCTGGACCGACAACACCGCACGGCCAATAGGCCGAGGGTTCAACTCGTCGAGACCTTTCCCCAGGGGCGGGTCCAAGTAGAGGTCCAAACACAAACTTTACAAGTCCCTGAAGCCTCTAAAAACACACAAACTGTAAGCAACTTTGTGGCTGGTAATATTAGTAATCATATTTCTGAGTGGCACAAAATTACTAGTGACCAAGAAATTATAGAAATAGTTAGGGGTGTTCAAATTCCCTTTACACAAATTCCTGTACAAAGTATAATACCTTTTCCATATAACATTCAACCAGTTGAACGAGACGCACTAACTAAACAGGTACATAAATTCTTTGAGAAAGGAATTATACAAAAAGTGACACACTGTTCAGGACAGTTTATTTCAAACATTTTCTCGAGACCGAAGCCTAATGGTGATGTTCGAATGATCCTGGATTTAACAATCCTTAATAAAAGGGTGGAATATCGACATTTTAAAATGTTCTCTCTAGATACGGCACGAGATCTGATTACACCAGATGCGTGGATGGCTAGTGTTGATTTACAGGATGCATATTATACGCTTCCCATAATGGAACAATACCGAAAATTTCTTCGATTTATTTGGGATAACCAACTCTATGAGTTTACCTGCATGCCGAATGGCTTAGCTTGTGCGCCACGTTTATTTACTAAATTGCTTAAACCTGTTTTCTCGGTAATGGCGAGGAAGGGTCACATAATGTTTCCATACATAGATGATTCTTTTATTATAGCATCAACACAAATTGGTTGTGTGAATGCAGTTTTGGATTTATGTGCATTACTCACTAAATTGGGGTTTTATGTACATCAACAAAAGTCAGTGTTTAAACCAACAAAACAACTCAAATGTTTAGGGTTTATTCTGGATACACAGTCCCTTACAGTGTCGATAACAGAACAAAAACTAATTAAGTTTATGACTACAGCGACTCAGCTTATTAAGTTATCAAAGCCAAAAATTAGACAGGTTGCTGTTCTTATTGGCATAATGACCTCATATGCACCTGCTGTGTTATATGGGAAGGCCCATATTAAGTCGCTAGAAATAGATAAAAATTTAGCGTTAACACGAACTAAAGGCAATTTTGAGCGAAAGATGTTTATTTCGCAAGAAGGGTTACAGGATATTGGATGGTGGATGCAACATATAGCAAGTTCACCAAATCCAATCCGCATGGCGGAACCTAATACAGTAATTACTACTGATGCTTCGTTAGAAGGTTGGGGAGCTCATCGAGATGGGGTCACAACAGGAGGTAGATGGCTTGATGATGAAAAATCAGACTATATTAATGCACTAGAATTGCGTGCTATTTATCTGGGCTTACGTAGTTTAGTAAAGATAAATAAATCACAGGTTAGAATACTAACTGATAATACTACTGCCATGGCATATATTCGTAACATGGGTGGAACCAAATCAAAGTCTTGCAATCAGTTATCTAAACTGATTTGGAACTGGGCACAGGCTCAACAAGTCTGGCTGACTGTAGCGCATATTCCAGGGTCACAAAATACACTTGCAGATTATAAAAGTAGAAATTTCCATGACCATTTAGAGTGGTCTCTCTCTACACCTTTGTTTAACTTCGTTTGTGAAAAATGGGGTACACCTGAAGTTGACTTATTTGCATCACGAAATAATAACAAGTTACCCTGTTATGTTTCTTGGCATCCTGAACCGGATGCTTGGAAAGTAGATGCGTTTGCTATTACTTGGGAAAATAATTATTTTTATATTTTCCCACCATTTAGCATTATCAGCCGAGTAGTGAGAAAAATCGGCTTGGAAGGGACACATGCGATACTGGTGGTGCCCGATTGGGACACGCAACCTTGGCTGCCAGCAGTTTCACAACTGGCAAAAGATCGTATACGATTCCCAAGAAAACTCGGGAATCTGACGCACCACGGACCGCTAGTGGTTCACGGCGACGTGTCAACGACGCCCCTATTGGCATTCCTTTTCTAAGGAAGCAGCTACAGCAATTTGGATTGGACAGAATTACTGAGGATAGGATAGTATCGGATGCCTGGAGGCCAGGAACTGTCAAAATGTATACAACCTATTTAAAGAAATGGGGTGTACATTGTTTGTTAATGAAAGTTAAACCAACAAATCCAAAGATTTCACAAGTAGCTCGGTTTCTTCGTTCTCTAGAGGATGAAGGACTTTCCTTTGGATCGATTAATGCGGCGAGGTGTGCGTTATCAATTATATTACCTAGAATTGATGGCGAAACAGTTGGAAAACATTATGTTATTTGTTATTTACTTCGTTCAATTTATCAAAGGAATCCTCCAAAACCAAAGTATAGTCGGTTTTGGGATGTTTCTATAGTATTTAAGTTGTTTCAGGCTTGGCCTCACAACTCGTGGTTAGATATAAAACAGTTAGGTTTTAAGGTCGCGGTCCTGTTATTGTTAGTAACCGGACACAGAGGACAGACGATTGTTGCTTTATCCTTAACTGGATTAGAAATAGACAAGCAACAAGCTACGTTTGATTTAGAAAAATTGCTCAAATCGAACACGTTAGGTGACCCTTTATCAACGGTTCACTTAGACTGTTTTCCGAATGATCGGAAATTATGTGTTGTGTCGGCCATACGGGCTTATATATACAAGACAAAGGATTTACGTGCATCACAACAACTATTAGTGAGCTTTATAAAGCCACATAAGGCGATTTCACGAGACACACTTGCCAGATGGACAATTACGGTGTTGAAATTGGCTGGAGTGGATACGAGTAAATACTCTTCCCACTCAACTAGAGGAGCCATGGTCTCCAAGGCACGGGTGCTTGGTATTTCTGTGAAAAGAATACTAGCGCATGCAGGCTGGAAGACGGCTAAGTCGTTTGCAAAACATTATAATAAACGACTAGAAAAGCCTACCGGCGTTGCAAAGCGTCTTCTCGCCAACTAACAAGAATAGGTGAGAACAAAAATTTAGAATGTTATAATAATAAGAAAGAATGATATTAAGGATAAAAATGAATTATGTAAAGGTCTCCCTAGCCTGAGGCTAGCCTGAGGCTGTTTACCGAGGTAAAATAGTATAGTTATACGAGTCTTACCTTGGTACAGATGATGGATAACTGTTGTTTTACCGAGGTATAAGCCTCGGATAGATGTGGGCTAGGGCCCTCCCGCCACACCCTGCCACATCTATTCCGTTGGTGTACCTTTTCGGTAAAGTAATAGTATCCATTGTTTGAAAGTCATTTTTATCCTCAATAAGTAGGTTAAGATTGCTGGTACCGGACGTGCTTACCTCTCCCTAGCCCACATCTATCCGAGGCTTATACCTCGGTAAAACAACAGTTATCCATCATCTGTACCAAGGTAAGACTCGTATAACTATACTATATATGTGTGTGCATTGGTGGTGCCTGAGTGGGTTGTAAATAGACATAGTGGTGCTGGTAGGTCTCGGTGTGAGTGCACTCATGGCCTACCCCCTCTGCTGGGATAGGGATCACCACACTCAAAGGTCAAGGTTGGTGGTGGCCATGGGGCCATAGAGCTTGTTTGTGGTGGGCAGACCACTGGTATCCATGGGGACCAGGAATGCTGGACCCCTATTGGTAGGGCCAAGAATGCTTGTTTCCAATTGGGGTTGTAAAATATTCTGATTTTCAACGTTAGGGGGAATGCAAATGTTCTATTACGAAAAGGGTATACATGACCAGGTGCATGTATATATATGTAAGTGCTGGTGGTGCCTGAGTGGAATGGATTGATTTTCACCTTAGCCTACCTACATAGCCACAGACTCGAACACGCAACCCTACAGGGTGATACTCTACAATGAACCCATGTAAACATATAAATAATAAACCAGAGGTCTGGACTCTCTCTTCTTCTTTGCACTTTATACTCTTCCTTTCTCTTTGTCTGTATTGATTTCACTATAGCCTGCCTACACAACCACAGATTCGAGCTTTAGCCCTTTTACAACCTGTTTCAGCTGAAACCTAGGGCGGCACAATTTTGACGTGCTTGCCAAAATTAATTTAGCATGTTATCACTTCAAATATCTCCAAATTTGGCGATTCATAATAAAAATTACTTTCAGCTAATCAACCTAATATATATATCTAATATAAATGTCAGAGCCTCAGAAAAGAATCAGACTGGGCAACTTTAAGAAATAGCAATTTGTGATATTTTTTAAGTGCTTCCTTAAAGGCGTACGTAAACTTGAAGGCCTTATCTGATACCAACTCAGGGTCCCACCGGGGTGTGGAAAGTTGAGAAAAGTCTTGAACTTCATTTGCCCCATTTCAACGCATCAAAAAGCTTTGAATTTAAACTATTTTGGGTAATTAGTCTTCAAAAGCTTTGAATTCCATTAAACTGTCCCCACTGATCTAAATTAGTCCGAAACCACCATTCAATATTGTTGCTTTTTCCTGAAATTCAAATGAAAACAGTCTTGAATTTCTATTGAAAAACCTTGAAATAGCCTTGAATTCCATATCTTCACATGTGGACGGACCCTGCTTGAACTGTACTGTCCCAGAAGTGGCTTGTTAGTGAATGAACCTAAAGTGCCTGTCACACTATGCTGGATTGAGCAATGGACAGAATTTTCTAGTCCAGTGGTGTTCGGGTGTGATAAGTATCAAAATGTATTAAAATGTGTCAAAATGTTGCGATATCGGGTTAAAGGCCACCAGATGAACGGACATGAAACGGACATGAACGCATAGCCAACGGACGATAAGCGGACTAAACAAACTCAAACCAGACAAGAACCGTAGCCATCAATCAGGCGGCATCCGTTCCAAGTTTTGTGCATGGTCAAAACTTGTAACGGATCGGGCCAGATATCAACAGATATCAATGGACATGTAATGGATATGCAATGGACACAAACTGGACTTTGCCGGATATCAACAGACTTTGTTCGGTTTCTTTCCGTTTCCCCAATCCGGTGATGTGTGACAGAGCCTTAACGATGTGTTTACTTCTCTCTGGTCCGATAACACCACAGCCCCGAGATGGCTGCAGAGCTAGTTGTCATTTAGTTCTACGCCTATACACCTTACAGACACCAGGCACCAGGCACTCATCACGGCCCAGGGACCAATCCCCCCACTCCCTCCCCAACCCCCTCCCCACCCCCCTCCCAACCCCCCTCCCACCAGGGGGCGCCTATGGTGACTGCAGATTGCATACAGATTAGCTGAGCGGCCCCTCAGAGGCACATCCTGCTGAGTCTCACTGTGCACGCACACCATGTGTCATGTGTCATTTGTCGTGGGTCACGTGGCATGTGTCACGTGTCATTTGTCATTTGTCGTGTGTCTGCACTGACCTCTCAGGCAAGTAACCACATGGACAGGTAGACGTGGGTAGTATGGTGGCATCAGGGAGCCTTGGTGGTGTAATGGTTAGCACACTGGCCTGTAAATGTGTAATGCAAAGAGATGTGGGTTCGAGTCCCGCTCTAGGCGCAGTATTTCCCATTTTCATAACCCCCCACAACACCAGACTATGTGTACTATCTATGTATATATGTTGTATGTATATATACTACATGTATATATACTGGATGTATATATCCTATTTGTATATACATAGGATGGATGTGTATATACTTGTATATGTGTATATATACTATATGTATATACTAGATGTATATACCCTATGTGTATACTATATATACATACAGTATATATACCCTATGTGTATATACTAGATATATATATAATATACTGGGTATATATACTGGATGTATATATACTATATATGTACTCGATGTATATAATTATATATTAGATGTATATACTGGTTTTACCAGATGTATATACACTATGTGTATGCAGGTATTGCAATACCTCAGGGAGTTTGACACCCCTGCCCTGCAGAGTTGTAAACCACTGCCTTGTGGTACAGGTTCTTGACAGAACCGAAGGCTAAGGGAGCAAACCCTGAACAGAAAACGATGTCACTGTGGCAGCAACAAGGGCGGTTGATGTATGGAACTCCCAACATCTCCCTACCAGCCACTGCAGGGACAAATAGTTTGCGCCTGTCTGGACATGTTCTTGCCGGTGTGAAACCTCTATTTGCTCCCCGAGAGAGTGCCGCTGGTAACTTGCAAAAGCCAGCAGCACTTCAACACTTTTGCAGGCAGCTTTCATGAAATGTACAACCGCACAAAACATCACTCTCACGGCAGAGAGCTAAATGGAGAGCAGCAGTCAAGTAATGAAAGCAGAAACACACACAACAAAACCACCACAAAACAAAACCCACACACAACAACAAACCACACACACCACACACCCCCAAATCAGGCCGCCAGCACCATGACCCGATATCCCAGTCAGTCACATTATCCTGATGCTAAACTAACCAGTCATTTGAGTATGTGTATGTATTAAATATGTATATGTACTCTATATGCTGTATACACCATTATATGATTATAATAAGCGAGAAGATCCCTTCTACTCCCCAGCCACTAAGTCATTGGCTGGTTACCTCTATCCATTAGGTTTGTTTGTTTGTTTGTTTGTTGTTGTTTTACGTCCTAGCAACATCTAAGGTCATATCAGGACGGGTACCGACTTGTGACAGTGCACACTCATGGCGACTTTATAGTGCTGTCCCACTGGGAAACCAGGCCGCCGGCACCATGACCTGGTATCCCACTCAGTCACATTATCCTGACACTGAGCACACCAGTCCTTGCCCTATCCTAATAATGCCGAGCGCCTGGCTAGGAAGCGACAAGTATCAATTTTAAAGTCATTGGTTTGACTCGACCGGGACTCGAACCCACGACCCCACGATCTACCAGCACGGGAGACGGACGCTCTAACTCATTTGGCCATCCCGTCTGGTCTATCCATTAGGTCATCTACATATACAACCTCAGCTCTCCACGTGGCGCCACCTATTCGCTCACGCCTCAGTGGTCATTTCGCCCACTCACTGTACCACAGAAATTGTTACTTATAAGTTATATATATTTCCAACTCAGATGTCACTGCTCCATCCCACATGGCTGACTTGGATTGCAGGTGTCTGAAATGGGTTAGTTTGCTAACACCCCCATCACACCAAACTAGTTCTCAAAACGTCCAACCAAGTTCTAAGACGGGCTGTGGTTGGGGTAGAACGTGGTTGCAAGAAAATATTGGGCATGCTCAAAGTTCTGGAGCACCATTCCATTCTAGCCCATCAATTCCGTTCGTAAAAAGACCGTAAAAAGTTGCTACTATGTCCATTCTGTTTGCACACAGTTTGCGTCCATTCAGCAACATTTTCAAGAACGTAGTGAGAACTAATTTGGTGTGATGGGGTATTAGTAACCACACAGTGGTTGGCTGTGGCGGAGTGTTTCTCGTGAGGCAGCCTGACAGACATACTGTACTGAGTCCCAGCGCCATGTTGACTATTCACCCATATAGCACGGCGTGCATGCCTGCACCACCTCAGTAATACCGCAGTGCATGTTGGTGCCGCAGGGCCGACCAAGTGCTTGTATTATCGCCCTCCCCACCACTTCCCACTCTCTCCAGCTCTCCTCCACCCTTCTTATCTCCCCTCCCAACTCCCCTCCCCACTCCCCTCCCCACTCCCCTCCCCACTCCCCTCCCAACTTCCCTCCCCACTCCCCCTCCCTCTCCCCTCCCCACTCCCCTCCCCACTTCCCTCCCCACTCCCCTCCCCACTCCCCTCCCCACTCCCAACTCCCCTCCCCACTCCCCTCCCCACTTCCCTCCCAACTCCCCATCCCTCCCCACTCCCCTCCCCACTCCCCTCCCAACTTTCCCTCCCCACATCCCCTCCCCACTCCCCTCCCCACTTCTCCCTCTAACTTCCCTCCTCACTCCCGCCCCACTCCCCTCCCCACTCCCCTCCCACTTCCCTTCCCACTCCCCTCCCAACTTCCCTCCCCACTCCCCTCCCCACTTCCCTCCCCACTCCCCTCCCCACTTCCCTCCCCACTCCCCTCCCCACCCACTTGACTCCCAACTGCCCTCCCCACATCCCCCCCCCCCCCCCCTCTACCCATCCCAATGCCCCACCTTTCTTTCCCTGTTCTCTCAAACTCTTCCCTGTCCTCTCCAACCCACACCCCCTTTCCTCCCCTTCCAAACCCTCTCCTCCCCTCCTACTCTCACCTTCCCCCTCCTCCTCCCCTCTACCCCTTCTCTCCCCTCTCCTCCTTCCCTTCTCCCCACTCCTTTCCCTATCCCCTTCCCCTCATCTACACCTTTCCCAGCTTCCCTCCTCCCCTTCCCCTCTTGCCCCTCCATACTCCCCTCTCCTCTATCACCCCTTCCCCCTCACACTCTTCCTCCTCCCCCCCCCCCCTCCCTGTCACCTCACCTCTCTCCTCCCTCTCACCTCTCGCCTCTCTCCTCCCCTCCTCACAACCTCCACATAACCTCCATATCTTCCCCCAACCCTCTGTCCCTCCCTCTCCTTCCTCTCCACCCTTCTCCCTCTCCCCTTTTCCCCTCCCCATTCTCCTTATCCCTCTCCTTCTCCCCTCTCCCTCTCCCTGTCTCTCTCCTCCTACGCCCCTCTATCCACATCTCGAAAATCATTCCTACTTCCGATCCCTACACCACGCCCATCCCTCCCCCGCCCACTCCCCTTGGGCTGTGGAGTGATACAGAGGGCGGGTCGGTCCCGTTGATACGGGTGTGGCGTGTGTGGCGCCCATCCATTAACCCGCTGTGGGGCGAGGTTTTGGTCATGTAAGTAGTATACGGGAATGACGCGTAGTCTCAGGCGGCGGCCCGGGAGTGGATGGGAACCGCACGTGGGCACGGGCCGGGAGTGGTCGGGGACTGGCACGTGGGCACGGGCCGGGAGTGCTCGGGGTCCAGGGACCGGCACATTGGTACTGGTCGGAAGTGGTCAGGGTCCAGCGACCGGTACATGGGTATGGGTCGGGAGTGGTCGGTGTCCAGAGAACAGCACATGGGTACGGGCCGGGAGTGGTCAGGGTCCAGGGACTGGCACATGGGTACCAGTCGGGAGTGGTCAGGGTCCAGGGACTGGCACATGGGTACAGGTCGGGAGTAGTTGGGGTCCAGGGACCAGCACATGGGTACGGGTTGGGAGTGGTCGGGGTCCAGGGACCGGCACATGGGTACAGCCGGGAGTGGTCGGGGTCCAGGGACTGGCACATGGGTATGGGCCGGGAGTGGTCGGGGTCCAGGGACCGGCACATGGGTATGGGCCGGGAGTGGGATATCAGGTCATGCTGGCGGCCTACTCTCCCAGTGGGGCAGCACTATAAAATCGCCATGAGTGCGCACTGTTACAAGTCGGTACCCATCCTGATATTACCTTAGGTGTTGCTAGGACGTGAAACAACAAACGAACGAATTCATAATAAAATCCTGGAAGGCTGCTAGATCCAGTACTCTCCTGACACTATCCTACGTAGCTGCATTCCATGGAGGAGGCAGTGCTGACTATCCTCACAGAGTGGGCCATTGGCATTCTCACTGTATTATCACCCCGTATTATCGCCCAACCTCTGTCGATTTCTGCTTTGTGTTTTTTCTCTCTGAGATCACTTTCATCCTTGCTTTATAGAAACTGTGGGTGGTGTCCGCTGGATGTAAGTGGGGTGTGGGTGGGGTGTGGGTGGGGCGAGCTAATGCTGTTATTGACCCGCCGTAGTGTAATGGTGGTGCCATCTGTCGGCGCCAGGATGCACTGTCTGGGCACTGAGATGGTTGGATACTGGAACCGGAGTCGTGGCTTCTGTACTCACCGCAGTGTTCACCCACACAGACTGAATAGGTCACACAGAGGGACGGCCATGTTGTAGCACCCCACGGTGTTATCCCAAACACACTGAATAGGTCACACAGAGGGACGGCTATGTTGTAACACCCTGCATTGTTAGCCTACACACACTGAATAGGTCACACAGAGGGATGGCCATGTTGTAGAACCCCGCAGTGTTAACCCACACACACTGAATAGGTCATACAGAGGGACGGCCATGTTGTAACACCCCATGGTGTTAACCCACACACCCTGAATAGGTCACACAGAGGGACGGCCATGTTGTAGCACCCCGCCGTGTTAACCCACACACACTGAATAGGTCACACAGAGGGACGGCCATGTTGTAACACCCCGTAGTGTTAACCCACACACCCTGAATAGGTCACACAGAGGGACGGCCATGTTGTAGCACCCCGCTGTGTTAACCCACACACACACAGACTGTTGTCCCGAAACTATGCAGGCTGTGATTAACAGCACAGCAGCGTTGTAATTAAATGCTGAGTCATGATGTGGCCTGAGATATGCACAATATAATTTATTATGTGGATGCGCACCGGTTAAAGCTGGGCTCCGCAACAATCCCTGGACCAATATTCTGTTGAACTGTCATTATATATATATTCACAGTCTCTGACTATTTTCAGAGATTGTTAATATATCTACGTTCTCTGCTATATTCCGGACTCGTGCATGGTCCCATTTCAATTTAGTGCTGCCATGTGGTGGAATCCATCTGTACCATTATGTGATAAGCCATATTGATGGCACTATCTAATGGCGGAATTAACAACATTCGTGGTTATGTGACTCAAAATGGATGCCACTCGGGGTGAAGTTAGTGAAAACCATCAAAATTAATATGAAATGTGTACGGTAGGAACTTAAAACATGCTATAGCAAATCAGCGGGGTAATCCTGGCGTTCAGCATTACTAGGATAGTACTATTAATAGGACCTGTACCGACTTGTGACAGTGCATACTCATGGTGACTTTATAGTGCTGCCCCACTGGTAGACCAGGCTGCCAGCACCATGACCCAACTTTCCCTTCAGTCACATTATCCCGACACTGAGCTAACCTATTAATGACGAGTGCCAGGCTGGGTAGCGACAAGTATACATTTTATAAGTCATTGGTTTGACTCGGCTGGCTTTTCAAACTCCCAACCTTCCGCACAGGACCAGACGGGATGGCCGAATAAGTTGACCGTCCATCTCTCATTTTGGTAGATCGTGGGATTTTAACACACGGGTTGGGTTCGAACCCTGGTCGAGTCAAAGCAATGATTTAAGAATTGATACTTGTCGCTTCCTAGCCAGGCTCTCGTTATTATTCCGATCGGGCAAGGACTGGTTGGCTCAGTGTCAAGATAATATGACTGAGTGGAATATCAGATCATGGTACTGGCAGCCTGGTATGACAGTGGGGCAGCACGATAAAGTCGCCATAAGTGCGCACTGTCCCAAGTTGGTGCCTGTCCTGATATGACCTTTGATATTGCCAGGACGTGAAACTCTGACAACCAACCCACCGACCTTCCGCACGGAAAGCCTGCGCTGTACCGATTCGGCCACTGCGTCCGGTGGTTTTTTATTGGACTGTGCGGCTTTAAGCCACCCACAGACTGTTATTGGTATCACGCCACAAAGCACGTCCCGGTAAAAGCACACTTTGTTGTACAATCCTCGGCAAGCGTTGTTTTAGGTTCCCCATACCCCCCCCCCCCCCCCCACACACACACCCCCCTAGTGGCGGTGCCTGTCTCCAGTCGCCGGACCCAGCATAATAGACGGCGATTGTTTTGCCACCCTGGAGGCCTCCGGGCCGTCCCGGGGAGGCTGTACATCACCGTGTGTGTGTGGTAGGGGGCGGGATGGGGTGGGGGGCGGAGGGGAAGGGGGCGGGGGGGAAGGGGGAGAGGAAGTGGACGGGGCTGCTTTCTCCCTCTTCCTCTGTCTATCTCTCTATCTCTCCATCTGTCCCTCTCTCCTTCTCTCCTTCTCCCTCCCTCTCTCCCTCTCTCCCCCTCTCCCCCCCCCCCCCTCTCTCTCCCTCTATCCCTCTCCCCCTCTCTCCCTCTCTCCCTCTCTCCCTGCCTCTCCCTGCCTCTCCCTCTCCCCCTTTCTCCCTCTCCCTCCCCACCTCTCTCCCTCCCTCTTCCTCTCTCCCTCCCCTCCATCTCCGTCCCTCCCTCTCCCTCCTCCCACCTCCCTCTCCCCCTCCTCCCCCTCCCTGTCCCCCCTCTCTCTCTCCCTCTCCCTCCCTCTCCCTCTCTCCCCTCCATCTCTCTCCCTCTCTCCCTCTTCCCCCTCTCCCTCTCCCTCCCCATCCCCGTCCCTCTACCTCCTCTCTCTCTCCCTCTCCGTCTCCCTTTCCCCCTTCCTTCTCTCTCTCCCTCTCCCCCCTCTCTCTACTCTCTACACTCTAGATTGCCAGACTTCCGCTTGTCCCCATCCTCTAGAATCCCACCCCCCCTCCGCGAACCCCCCCCCCCCTTCCCAACTCCTCATGGGGGCGGGATACGCCCCTCCTGGGCCATAGCCAGGAATCTTTGTTTGCGAAAATTGCTTTTGGGAAGGGAGGTAGATGAATTCTTCGAACGAATAAATGCTGAATACGCGAAGCACTAGGGGGTGGGGGATCTGAAGGTAACCCCTCCCCGCCCCGCCATCCCTCGAGAACAGCACTACCTCGAGCATGCTGATACCGTGGTGGCCTTGTCCAACTGTCCAGGGGTTCATCAGGGGTTATGTAAAGTGTTTGACGGAGTCTGACAAGCAGCAGCAAGATCCCTTTACTGACTGTCAACTCCCGAGATGGGCCGATGGAGACCCATCCCTGTCCCGCTACACACCGGGGCGGGGCGGGGCGGGGCGGGGCGGGGCGGGGCGGGGCTGGGCGGGCGGGGCCGGGCGGGGCGGGCGGGGTGGGCGGGGCGGGCGGGGCGGGCGGGCGGGGCGGGGCGGGGCGGGGCGGGCGGGGCGGGGCGGGGCGGGGCGGGGGCGGGGCGGGGGCGGGGCGGGGCGGGCGGGGGGGGCGGGGCGGGGCGGGGCGGGCGGGGGCGGGGCGGGCGGGCGGGGGCGGGCGGGGCGGGGCGTGCGGGGCGGGGCGGGGCGGGGGCGGGGCGGGGCGGGGCGGGGCGGGGCGGGCTTTCTCGTGTGGGTGTTGGTGGTGATGTAATGGAGGTGGGCGGTGGGTTGGGTGATGTAATTGGGGGGGAGGGTGAAGGGGGAATGGTTATGGTGGAGGTGGGTGGGTGGGTGTGGTGTATGTGTGGAGGTGGTTGAGGGAGATGGGTGGATGGTTATGGTGGGGGCATATGTGGGTGTGGTAGATGGATGGATATGGATGGTTACGTGGGAGTAGAGGTGGGGTGGTGGAGGTGAGTGGGGGTGGGTGGAGGTGAGTGGGGGTGGGTGGGTGATGGTGGGTAGAGGTGGATGGTGGAGAGGCGGGTGGAGGTGCGTGGTGGAGGTGGGTATATGTGGGTGGTGGAGAGGTGGGTGGTGGAGGTGGGTGGTGGGGAGAGCGAATTGCCAGCTGCTATGAATGTCAACAACATGGTCATTACATACAGACGGGCTGAGTAAACAATCACACACAGCTAGCATCTATGTACACACACATACAAACATACACACACACATACACACAGACGAGCTGAGTAAACACTCACACACACTGCAGGCATCAGCGGCTAGCCTCTGTGTACATACACATATACACACATACACACACATACCCACACATACACACATGCACACATACATACACACATACACACACATACATACACACATTCATTCAATCACTCACTCACACACACACTCATCCACCCACTCACTTACTGGCTCACTCAAACACTCAGTCATTCATACACTCATTCACCTCCCTACACTCACTACCTACGAGCTGATTGGGCTGCGAAGAAGGCCCTGAACTGTGATCTTGAACCGCGTTTGATCCCTCACTCTGATCTGAAACCACTAATAGCCACTCACATAAAATCCAAATGGCAACATGAGTGGGATGAAAACATTAATAAACTTAAAGAAATTGAACCATCTGTGGGAAAGCCACCACAGACTCATGCGGGATGTCGGCGGGACCAAGTGGTCCTTAGCCGCTGCCGTATTGGCCACTCGTGGCTTACACATGCTTTTCTGCTCATGGGGGAACCTCCCCCTGAATGTATTGGGTGTCAGTCCCCACTGACACTCAAACACATTTGACTAAGTTGCGTTGATTTTTTGGCCCTGCGCCAACAGTTCTACACTGCAGACAGTATGCATGACCTTTTTACTAAGGTAAAACAGGAAAACATTTGAGCCTTTTTGAGGGCAGCTGGACTGTACCACCTCATATAGTTTACTAAATAGATTCTATCAATTATTAATAAAACTTTTCTTTTTCTATGGGAATTTGTTTCCCTTGACCACAAATATATGATTGTGAGCTTTCTAATTTAATCAGTGTCTATTGGCACATAATTGATTGTCTGCTTTCACATGTAAAAGTGATGGTTTGAACAAAAAACAAACATTTCTCGCCGTGAATATGGGCTATGCTGCCGACACAGCGTAAAACAACCACCAATCAATCAATCAATCAATCAATCACCACCTACTCACTCACTCACTCAGTCACACCCTCACTCACCTACTCACTAACTCACTCACACACTCACACACTCATTCATGCATTCAACCACCCACTCACTCATACACTCACTCATACACTCACACACTCTCTTACACACTCACACACTCACTCACATACTACAAAAGTAACCGTATGCTTCGTACCAAACGTCTGTTTACTACAAAGTACAGATTTCCGACCTAAGACCCTGGATTTCGGAACTCATTCTTGCCTTTCAATACATATGTCTGTCTTTTTTTGGTGCGTCTTTTTGGT
>CM059186.1:171172795-171281837 GCA_030323885.1 Branchipolynoe longqiensis | reverse complement strand
TATAGCCCACCACGACTATGTATGCCAACATGACCTATACTCGTTATACTCTCCTTTATAGCCCACTGCAACGATGCATGCCAACATGATCTATATTTGTTATACTCTCCCAAATAGCCCACTGCAACTATGCATGCCAACATGATCTAAATTGTTTATACTCTCCCATATAGCCCACCACAACTATGCATGCCAACATGACCTATATTCGTTATACTCTCCCATATAACCCACCACAACTATGCACACCAACATGACCTATATTCGTTATAATCTCCCCGATAGCCCACCCCAACTATGCATGCCAACATGACCTATATTCGTTATACTCTCCCATATAACCCACTGAAACTATGCAAGCCAACATGACCTATATTCGCTATAATCTCCGCTATAGCCCACTGCAACCATGTACGCCAACATAACCTACATTTGTTATACTCTCCCATATAGCCCACCACAACTACGCACACCAACATGACCTATATTCGCTATACTCTCCCATATAGCCAACTGCAACCATGTATGCCAACATAACCTATATTTGTTATACTCTCCCATATAGCCCACCACAAAAATAAAGAACAGACTTACTTTAGAGATCTAATGATGAGTAAGACTATACATCTT
This sequence comes from Branchipolynoe longqiensis, assembly GCA_030323885.1. Lineage (NCBI taxonomy): Eukaryota > Metazoa > Annelida > Polychaeta > Phyllodocida > Polynoidae > Branchipolynoe > Branchipolynoe longqiensis. Next base: position 171,281,207 of record CM059186.1, on the reverse strand, counting down.
TTCATATTTTTTGTTTGTTCATATTAGATTAATTCAAACAATTTTCCACGATTTTAGCTGAGTTTTTATTTAGAGGCCAACTTCCTGACCTGGATTTTAACACAATTAAATGCATCCAAAGACTTCCTGAGACCACCAGAACGCCTAAGCACCACGACAGTCGGTCTCCTGCATCAACAGGGTGGTGGTGTTGATACCACTTTGTGCTGGAATTGGATGACTAGAATAGATATAAATAACTGTCAAACTGTCGTTGCGTTAGTGATTTTGTAGGTGGCTTTTTCTTAAACAGTGGTTTTTTTTAAATTTGTTTTTCTTAAGGTGGCTTTCAGCATTAAGTGGCCTTACAATCTACACAGAATTGCTCTGGGCTCTGAGGCAGGCTAGTATTGCAGCGAAGACATTTATTTACACCATAATGTGGGGGTGAGGGGGAGGTGGTGAGGGGGTCTGGAGGGGGGGGGGGGCTTGAGGCCATCATCCAGGGATTGCTCCATGAAAAGACCCAGCTCGATAAATCACATGCGTTTGTTTTGTTTTGTTTGTTACGCTTTTACATCCTGGAAACATCAAGATGGGTAGCAACCCGCAACAGTGCACACTCATGGCAACATTTTAGTGCTGCCCTACTGGGAGATGAACTCACTCACATCATGACCATATTTTCCACTCAGTCATTTTATCCTGATACTGAGCTAACCGGTCCGTGCCCAATCTTATTATTATAATGCGAAGCATTAGGCTAGGTAGTGACAAGTATCAATTTTGTAAGACATTGGCTTGACTCGGGTGGGATTCCAACAACGCGATCGGATGCAGTGGCAAAATCGGAAAGAGCGCTGGCTCGCTTCCAGTGCAGAAGGTCGGGAATTCAAGTCCCGGTTGAGTCAAACCAATGACTTACAAAATTTATACTTGTCACTAACAAGCCTGGCACTCGGCATTAATAGGATAGGGCAAGGACTGGTTAGCTCAATGTCAGGATAATTTGACTGAGTGGGATATCAGGTCATGGTGCCAGTGGCCTGATTTCCCAGGGGGGCAGCACTAGAAAATTGCCATGAGTGCATGCTGTCCAGAAATTAGTACATATCCTGTTATGACCTTAGATGTTGCCAGGATGCAAAACACCAACACCAACAAACAAATTACTCCCCAGACAGTCGGGCCTCAAAGGCGATATCCGGCAATAACCGCCTAGTGTCAATGGCTGCTGGAACGAGCGGGATGTCGGCGGGAAGGTGGGCGATAAATGGGGTACCTGTACGCCGGCCCGTGTCGACTGTACGCTCCCTGATCGCACTACGCCTCCCCCATCCCCTCCCACATCTCCCGTTCTCCCTCCCCTCCCCCCTCTCCTCCCACCTCCTTCACCAGCTCGTCGCACCTGTTTCCTCCTCTTCTCCCCTCCACCACATCCTCCTCCTCCTCCTCTTCCATCTCCCCCCTCCTCTTCCACCACCTCCTCCCCATCCCCCCTCCTCTCCCTTATCTCCAACTCCTCTCCCATTCCCCTTCCCCTCCACCACATCCTCCCCCCTCCTCTTCCACCACCACCACCTCCTCTCCTCCCACCTCCTCCTCTCCACTGCCACCTCCACCGAGCTCTTCCACCACCTCCTCTCCCACCCCCTCCACCTCTCCTCTTCTTTCTCCCCCTCCTCTCCTCTTCCTCCTCTTCTCTTCCCTCTTCCCACATTCCTCCTCCTGCCCCTCCACACCTTCTCCTCCTCCTCTCACTCGCATTCCAATAATCCACCACCCCCGGGCCCTCCCACCCCCTTCCACCGCCTCCTCCCCTCCCCCTTCATCCACCCCTTCCATCTCCCCACGTCACCACAACCACAATCACCTGCATCACCACCACTAGCACCATAACTACCACCACCGCAACTACCACCAACACCTGCGCCACCACCAGCTCGTGTTACACACCACCCCCACCACCTCCACCTCCTCCACCACCGCCCCGTCCCCCTCCACCACCCCCACCTCCCCCCGCCCGGTGCCGAGAAGCTGTCTCCGTGATTGCCTACACTCGGGCTATTGATTTTCCGGTCCGGCGACTTTCTTATTACGGAGTCGGCCCGATTCCCACCCGATCGTCCGTGCCTCGGTAATTAGGCTGTTCCGGCAGGGTGCGTCGTGGTGGCGGCTGGCACCACCTGGAGGTATTCACCGGTGTCGCACTCGGCACTCGGCACTCTGCTGCCAGCCACCAGGTCGCCATTACTACCGCTATTACTACTTGTCACACTCGCCACTCTGCTGCCAGACACCAGGGGCCGTATGCAGGAGTCAGTGCTAGCGAGGAAAAACGGTGTTTGGCGGGAATTCCGGTTTAGCGGCGAAAAACGGTATGCACGAGTCAGTGTTAGGCCTAATACCAAAAGTTTAACCGGTGTTACGTTACCCCTAAAAAATATTAGGTTTAGCAAGTTTATTAGGCCCAAATCTATTCAATGCTGTCATATTTAACAGAATTACATACGCAATAAGTGAAATTTTATCAATTTAACCCTAAATTTGAAGCATTATTAAGGCTACCGCCGCATTCGCGGCGATATTAATAGTTAAATTTTCGAATCGACGAACGTAAAGTAAACAATCGCTGCACCCGCCGCATTGACGTTGCTTTCCATACTGGCGGCGCGGTTGTTTGCTTTAGGGGGTTCGTCGATTCGAAAATATAACTATTTAAATATCGCCCCCAATGCGGCTGTAGCCTTAATAACGCTTCGAATTTAGGGTTAATTTGAATCAATTTCACTTATTGCGTATCTAATTCTGTTAAATATGGTCACATTGAATAGATTTAAGCCTAATATATGGGTACAGATGCAGAGGGATTTCCCAAATCTATAAATATATTCACGTTTAGCAATAATGAAAGTGTTACGCGCTCCTGCATACCACTTGACACAGTTCCCGACGTCGGTGTTAGCTAAACGGTAACAGGCTTTAGCACCAAAACCCGCTAACACTGACTCCTGCATACGGGCCCAGGTCGCCATTACTACTGCTGTTACTACTTGTCACACTCGCCACTCTGCTGCCAGCCACCAGGTCGCCATTACTACCGCTGCTACTACTTGTCACACTCGCCACTCTGCTGCCAGCCACCAGGTCGCCATTACTACTGCTGTTACTACTTGTCACACTCGCCACTCTGCTGCCAGCCACCAGGTCGCTATTACTACCGCTGCTACTACTTGTCACACTCGCCACTCTGCTGCCAGCCACCAGGTTGCCATTACTACCGCTGCTACTACTTGTCACACTCGCCAGTCTGCTGCCAGCCACCAGGTTGCCATTACTACCGCTGCTACTACTTGTCACACTCGGCACTCTGCTCCGTTCCCACCTGGTCGCCGTTACTACCGCTGCTACTAGTACTACTACCATAGCTGGTACTACTAATATTGCTGCTACTACTATTACCACAAGCTCATCCTGTCTCACACACCCACTATATGGTCACAACAACCACAAAAAACGCCCATAAACAAAGCCCCCAACACGAAGCTGACCTACACAGACGCAATATCTATGTAGGTCAGCTATAGGTGATTGTGATTGGCTTGTCACATTGAGCGTTGAGGGTGTTACGACAACCAATCCGCAGTCGGCAGACGAAGACAAATCACCTTTCAAACACGCAATTAATCTCATCCATAAACATCAGCAATTTGTCAACTGGAGAAAAGCAATTCAGCACTTCTTGGCATTACTGTTATTACTGCTGATTCAGCAGTGTATTATCTGGTATCGACTGCGAAACCTCTCCACTCGCCGATAATATCTCTCTCTGTCTCTCTCTCTTTCTCTCTCTTTCTGTATCTCTGCCTTTCTCCCTGTCCGGATGGCGTAATGGGAGGCATTGTACTGAGAGCAGGATTCGAACCCCCATTTATTACCATTCGAGGACTAGCACCCTAACCATTAAACTCTCTAGGCTCCCTGATACAATCATGCCACTCACACCTCACTAACTATGTTGCCCTTTGCCCGAGAGGTTAGTGCAGACTACTGCATTCACACCCCTGGAATGATATTTCTTCTAAATGGTTTACGTCCATAAATCATTTAATGTATACGATTAGACACATACATGCAATGCGCTTAAAGGGCTGTCACACCATGACGTATAGCCTTAGCGTGTGCCGACGTATGCGCTTTTCGACCAACACGTTGGCATATGCCGTCATAGGTTACGCATAGGTTGGGCACAGGTCGTATATGCTTTTCATAGGTTGTCATAGGGCGGCGTAGGTTGAGCCGCCAAAAATTTGTTGTGCATATTCAAAATTTTAAACCTATGCCAGCGTGTGGCTCATATGGTTCTCATATGCTGGGCGTACACTGGATGTACGCCGGCATAGGTTATGCATATGCTAGCCATAGGTCGGCGTATGTTACTCATAGGCTAGACCTGTCACCTGTAACCGTCAACAAATGTCCCAGTACGCCGCGTATAGGTCGTCATATGCTTTGCATATGCCGTCATAGGTTAGGCATAGGTTAGGCATAGGTTAGGCATAGGTTAGGCACAGGTTAGCCATAGGCTACGCATACGCTTCATACACCGCTGGGATCTCCCGCAGTGCAAAAAGGTCGGCCTATCTCGACCTATAACATTTTTCAAATTATTGCGCCACGTTACGCATACGTCACCGTCATACATCGTAGTGTGACAGGCCCTTTACATACATTTACCGGGTAAGATAAACAACCATGTAAGTTGTAACTTGTACGTGATCTTGGTCATGGCGACCAATGTCGTTGGAGCGATGCTAATGATAAATATTGCACCTAGAGCATTTTAAAACCTACACTTCTTACCATTCCAAAGCTAGCATCATAACCATTAGACTACATACACATCCTGATCCAATCACCATATCCACGCCTACACAACGCTTGGAGAGTGATTGGAGGCGGAGGGGGGGGGGGGAGAGTCAGAGTACTATAGAAATAAGCACGTTTTGGATTGATGGGACCAGACCACAGTCCAGTTGCATTGAAGTTGCATAGTCCTATGGTTTTGAAATTTTGTCATTTTCTGTATTAGGTTGATTGTTATGATCTACCTTACTTTAGATTGAAGTAACTTTGCTGTAAGATGACTATCTTTGGAGATATTTGAAGTGTAAATATGCCAAATTTATTTGTGCATGATTGTCTAAACTTTGACCCCATTGGCTTCAACAGAAACAGATTCTATTAGTATTAGATTGCCTTGGTATACACGGTCCTGATAGGACCTTAGCTATTGCTAGGACGTTAAACAACAAACAAACAAACAAAAGCCTTAGCAAACCCTTATATGTAGCAACACACACTTAACAAGTGCACCAGTATCAACGTTGGATTTGTAGGTTCAAATCTAGACAAGTGTTTTGCTTTTGCAAAAATGATGCTTTTATCGGAATATTCAGGTTTAAATGTGAAAGGTGATCAAATCTAGGTCAGTGTTTTGGTTTCGAAACTAAGATGCTTTCATCAGACTATAAAGCTTTAAAAATGTTATACATTGTTGAAGACTAAAGCATTGTCGGAAACAGACAGTTTGAACAACTCTAAATCAGCTTAAAGCAGGTCCAGTCAGACCAGTCAAAACTGCGCATTATTGCATTGGCTGTTGGAGTTTTACGTCCTGGCAACATCTAAGGTTATATCAGGATGGGTATCGACTTGTGACTGTTCGCACTCATGGTGACTTTATAGTGCTGCCCCACTGGGAGACCAGGCTGCCAACACCATGACCTGATATCCCACTCAGTCACATTATCCTGACACTGAGCCAACCAGTCCTTTCCCTATCCTAATAATGCCGACCACCTGGCTAGGTAGCGACAAGTATCAATTATTAAGACATTGGTTTGATTGATTCAGTGTCAGGATAATGTGACTGAGTGGGGATATTGGGTCACGGTGCCAGCAGCCTGATTTCCCAGTGGGGAAGCAAGCACTTAATACTCAAATGGACAGGGCTGCCCTCTATGGAAGATCTTCTGATCAAAAGGAATCTCTGGTGGACTGGACACCTCATGAGGATGTCATCAGACAGGCTACCAAAGCAGATCCTCTATTCTCAACTGTCTTCTGGTTACAGAAAGAGAGGGCGGCCTCATCTCCGGTTCAAGGATACCATCAAGAGAAATCTGAAGCTGGGAGACATTAAGACCGACTCATGAGAGCTAAATGGAGAGCGACAGTCAAGTAATGAAAGCAGTCTTTGTCGCATCACGACCGATAGCATTATGATGATGATGAGCAAGCACTTATAAAATCACCATGAGTGTGTACCGTCAGAAGTTAGTACCCGTCCTGATATGACCTCAGCTGTTTCCAGGATGTAAAACTCCAACAAACCAAGCTTTAAACGGGTCCAGTCAGACCAGTCAAACCTGAGCATGATTGTAAAACAACACTGGATTAGATTTAGAAAACACATTGCTAAGCTTCTGGATCAACACAGCTAATTGAACACCCCTCCCCTTATGGGGTGAACGCCTGATTGATTTCCTAATACGGCTCTCTCAAAGGGTCCACACTCTGCAGAACAAGCCAGCGAGCATCGGGAAGGGTTAAGCAAAGTCTGCACTCATGAGCAATTAATTTACTGACTTCCTTAAATGGTAATTTATGCGGCTTCAAGTACGAGCAATCAGTTATGAGGTGGGCTCACCGGACGCAATCTCCCTGATCAATATGGCAGCCATGTTGGCACTTTTTAATGGGCTTAGCGTCTGTACAGACAACACACAAGGTCTACCAACACTACTAATACAATAATGCAACCTAACTTGAAGAGGATGATACTAGTCCTGTAGTTTGATACTAGTACTGTAGTTTGATACTAGTACTGTAGTTTGATACTAGTACTGTAGTTTGATACTAGTACTGCAGTTTGGTGCTCTGGTGTGACTGTCCATGTGGCATATTATTGATATTACCGATGGTTATACTCCATAAGACTCCACACTTGACAGGTGGCGCCACCTGCGGCCCACCTCGCCCCCCCCCCCCCCAACGGGTGTCGACAAGTGTTAGTCGCATGGGAGGATTTTTTTCTTTTTTTTTAGGGGCAAGGGCCTATAATCCTTGCCAGAGAATAAAATTACTCAACCACTGTCTTTGTCTTCTTCCGTATGTAGAGTAGCTATCTTTATATATATACATATTTTATATGAGTCAGCCTCACGAAAACGGGCCAATCGGTGTTCAAGTGAAGATGTCGGCATCACAATTCTTAAAAGTGTAGTGCATTTCTTTGTTTCATATTAAATTATCCTAGAAACAAATAAGGTTGTTCTATTTTCTCGACCTTTACATTCAGTATAAATTTAAGGACTTTCCAACATCTCTGTCAATGCTAAACTATAATTATACCGATCGATGCCGACATCCAATGATCGACGCCGACAACTGTAACAGATGTCAGCGTCGCAATTCTTAAAGTCTCGTGCATTTCTTTGTTTTATATTAAATTATCCTAGAAACAAATAAGGTTGTTGTATTTTCTCTACCTTTACATTCAGTATAAATTTAAGGACTTTCCAACATCTCTGTCAATGCTAAACTATAATTATACCGATCGACGCCGACATCCATGCTCGACGCTGACAACTTCCACCAATTGGCTCCTTTTCATGAGGCTGACCCATATACATCCATATATATAAGATTTTCAGGAGAGGAGATCTATATTCAAAAGAAGGCTGATCTAATCAACGCATTTCTAGTTTTACTATCAGAGTTCCCAGATTAAAGCTGCATGGTCCGATGAAAACATCAAATTTTCAAAACCGAAGCAATTATCTAGATTTGAATGTACATATCTAATCTAACTTAACTACTGGTGCACAGAGTAAGCATTTGTAGCCAGAGATAAGGGAAACTGAGACAATTTAATACCAATAGAATCTGTTACTACAGAAACCTATGGTGTCAGAGTTTTGACATGCTTGCCAAAATTAATTTTGCACATTTGCATTTCAAATATCTCAAAAGTTAGCGATTTAAAATAAAAGTTATTTCAAACTGAAGTAAGGTAGATTATAATCAACCTAATATGTTTATCTCAGAAATTGACAGAAACTCAAAACCATCGGACTCTGCAGCTTTAATGAACTTGACGATTTGGGCTAATGAGATTATAGCCACTACACAGACGTACACATACACCCACCCACACCCACCCACACACCCACCCACCCACCCACACACACCCACACACACCCACACCACAGCCGTGCTACGCAGCAGGCTGGTGAGGGCTGGTGAGAATGGATGGTGAGTTGTCTGCAGGAGAACAAAAGTGGGGGAGGGTGAGGGGGAAGATAGGGGGAGGGTGTGGGGGGAGGGGAGATAGGGGGAGGGGAGGGGCGGGTAGGGGGAGAGGGAGGGGGTGTGTGGGGGTTGGGGACGGGTAGGGGGAGCGAGGGGGTGAGGGGCCAGCGAGGGTGCCTATAGGGGGGTGGGGGGGGGGGGGCTCCTGGCTATAAATCACACTCCACTAAGGCATCAGTCAGGAGGAAGTCAGAAATACTTATTCTCAATTTATACCTGCATAATGCGTTATACATCACATATATAATATACAAAAATAATAAAAACTATTAATATAGTCAGTGGTTTGCGGATTTGATATTGGAATCTCGATTATAGAACGACATGCGTAAATGAATAAATAAATAAATTAATGAATTAATGAATGAATAAATAAATGGGGTTAAATGAGCGGGTGGCGCTCATTTGCTGTCATTGCTGGGGGTGCAGAGAACGGGTAAGCAGCCCCTCCCACCTGCCACTCACACCAACAAGCCACCTCACTGGCCATCCCCAAAAAAAACCTCGACCAATCAACTTCAACCTCAAAACCTCAACCCCAGACTCGCCCCTCATAGCCACTCACAAACAGCCCACCGTAGCAGCAACACGTCTTCTTAACCCACCCACCGACAACCAATGCACTTAAGTCAACCTTTAAAAATAAACCCGAGCAAAAAACTAAATGAACGAAAAAACTAAAAAAAACTAAAGAATGGATGTGATAAAAAAGTGAAACTCATATCATTGAAATGTCTGAATTGATGTAGATTTGATGATTGTTTGATGATTGTTTGATGAATGATTAATGATTGATTGACGACTGATGATAAAAATGCTTTGTTTATGATGATTGAAATGTCCTGTGATTGTGATTAAAATATATGTATTTCTCTCTCACTATTATTAATTACGATAACTTCACTTGCATGTCGGGCCTTGTTACCGGTCACTCACAGCTGCATTGAGTAGAACTGCACTAGTCAGTCGGATACCGTGCCTGTCATGAAAATAAAGTTGTGTTATTCCCACCTCCTGCTTCCTACTTCTCTATTCCCCGGATAGTAATGAGTAAAGGAATGAATGAATAAATGAATAAATGAATAAATGAATAAATGAATGAATAAATGAATAAATAAATGAATTAATGGTAAAGAACCACATGACATCACCCGTCCATGGTTACTTAGACCTGAGTCGGAGTGTTGATCAGAGTAGACGAACTCACCTGGATAGTAGAGAATGAGAATTAGTGAGACACCCGGGTAGTAATTGGAAGATGTCACCCCACCACCTCCTCTAAACGATGGCATTATATGAACCCAATCACACACACAGCAGAAGGAACGCGGTGACACAATGAGAGGACGCCAGAGAGACTGGCGGGTCTAGTCATGTTGTGACGTGCTTTCTCAGTACTCCATTCAGTCGCTATTGACGCTGCCAGCGTCCGTGATGAGTGCGCTTTATAGCCGTCAGGTGGCGCGGGGTTAGGAGGGGAGGGAAGGGGAGGGGAGGGAAGGGGAGGGAAGGGGAGGGGGAGGGGAGGGGAGGGGGGAGGGAGGGAGGGGGAGGGGAGGGGAGGGAGGGGAGGGGAGGGGAGGGGGGGGGAGGGGAGGGGAGGGAGGGGGAGGGGAGGGGAGGGGAGGGGAGGGGAGGGGGTGGGGAGGCGGATGGGGAGGGGAGTGGGGTGGGGAGGGGATGAGGGTGGGAGTGGAGGGGAGTGGAGGGGAGGGAAGGGGCGGAGGCTGGGGCTGGGCTTAGCAGGATGGGGCTGGGGCTAGGCGTTTTGACTGGGGCGCGACGAGGCGGGGCGGGGCGGGGCGGGGCGGTGCGAGGCGGGGCGTGGCGTGGCGTGGCGTGGCGGGGACTTGGCGGGGCGGGGCGGGGCGGGGCGGGGCGGGGCGGGGCGGGGTTGGTTGGTGCTCATTAATGGGCGTCTTGGCGTTCCTATTCAGAGTAGCAATTAGCGACGCAATGAAGACGAACGATGCAGTGGCGCCACCTACAGACCGCCCGCCCCCTCCCACCGCCACCACCACACACTGTGTGTGGCGGGAGGAGGTGGTGTGGGGGTGGGGGGCAGGAGGAGGAGGAGGCAGTGGCGGGAATTAGGCGCGTTTTCACAAACCTTCTGTACGCGTGTGCACGTACAGTTCGAGCTATTGGAGCTTTACACCCTAACAACAACGCAGGGCATACCAGGACAAGTACCAAGTGGTTGGTTGGTTGGTTGGTTTGTTGGTTGGTTGAGTTTTACCAATCGAGTTGCAGCTGCGTACGTGCATGGACACTTTATAGTGCTGCCCTTCTGGGATATGGTACCGGTGGTGACATGACCCGATAGCCCTCAGTCAGTCACATTATCCTGAGAGTGAGACTGAGCCAACCAGTCTTTGACCTCTCATAATTATATGCTCAGTGTCTCAGCCAAGGTTTGTAGCAATGTTCTAAGTGTGGGGTTAATCCCAGGACCTCCCGAATGGGAATGGAGTGCTCTATCCAGTCTAGTTGTGTACACACGTGCACACAAGAGTCATTGGTTTCACTCTACCAAGGTTTGAACCCGTGGGTTTAAATCCCACGATCTATCAAAACGGGCGCGGACGCGCAACTCAATCGGCCACCCCGTTTGGTCTACGTAACGTATACATGTATATATCCAAGTTGCATATTTTGTACACCCCATTCGCAGATGGAGGTGGTGGTGGGAGGGGAGGGGGGGGGGGCAATAGGCCTAGATAATTATTAGTATTAGTAGTAGTAGTATTTCGTATACTAATTCGTACTATATATATTAATATTATTAGTTCTATTTGTATTATTATTAATATTGATATTCTTAAATGGTGATAGTCAGCATGTTCACTATATAGAGCGATATATATAGTGATGTATGAACATATTCCCTCTAAATAAACATATTCGCAGCCTATTTATACTTACCTAAACATTCTCAGTATATGCATACGTCTCCCTGCACATACGTATAACACTGTCTGCATATCAGGGTGGCCAGGAGCCACTCACATGTGGCGCCATAGTGGCAGAAGCAGGAACTAACTCCTCTGAGAGTGGGATAGTCGGTAATAACTAATATATAGAAGAGAACTGATAAGTGGTAGCGTCCTTGTTTATATTCCCATAATAGATTATAGAGCATATATAGAATATATATTATATATATATATATATATATATATATATATATATACACACAACGTGTATTCGTGTATACAATGGTTGTTTATCGGAATGTGTTGTATATATTATACTTCCGAGCGAGTGGCGTGTAGTGCCCCGCGCAGGGGGCCGTCGAGGAGGATCTGGACCCTCCACCCCAGGGGCTGGGGGTCAGAGACTCCAGAGCTTATTACATGCGATAATGGGATTATCACTATCTATCCATATATATATATATACTACTCTAGCGGTCATCCCTAGCACCATCCTTGCACCAGAGTATCAAGGGAGAGGTAGCATATATATATATATATACATACATACATACATACATACATAAATACATACATACATACATACATACATACATACATATATCACTATCAGATGACTAGCTAAAAAAGGTTCAAGCGAATGGCGATTCGGGCCGGCTCGGCACCGGAAGTGACGGTGGCGCCAGCAGACCCGGAGCAAATCGCATATCATAGAAGCGAATAAATAAGTAATAATAATAAATAATAAAAGGCAGCAGCGCCAATCTATATACATATACTGCTTATATTCCACATAAATATTCCACATAGGCGAGTGCGTGCGTATGTGCACTGTGACACAAACACCCTACTGACGCCTCTCCTCACCTTATGCGGCCAGCCCTCCACTGTGACCCGGCGTGTCCTTTATAGCGGAATGTCTCCATTGAGCAGCACTGCGTTGATGGCGAACCTCGGCCTCTGTGACACACAGGGGACGTTAATTGCCACATTTTCATAACCAGAACAATTATCTAGATTTGATTCAACATAGATAACTTAGATACTGGTGCACTTATTAAGTATTTATTGCCATATAGAAGGGAACACTGAGTCAATTTAATAGAACCTGTTACTGCAGAAGCCTATGGTGTCAGAGTTTTTTTGTGCTTGCCAACATTAATTTGACCCGTTTACACTTCAAATATCTCAAAACTTAGCCATTTAAAATAAAAGTTACTTCAAACTAAAATAAGGTAGATTATAACAATCAAATTAATATATTTATCTCAGAAAAATGACAAACTCAAAACCATCGGACTATGCAACTTTTAACTGTAATCAATCAAATCTTGTTTAAATTTCTTGTGTGTGTGTTGTGTTAATACTGTTAAAATGATGTTATGGATGTGTGTTTGATTCCCATGTTACGCGTGTAGTTTTTAAAAAAAATTCTCAAATTGTATCTAGATGAAAATCAAAGGTGAAACAATATTTTGTTCAACGCTGGTTTTTGACATAATGCACAGCATGTAAACCTTCATATGAACATGGATTCTGCTATTATTTGGAACGTTTTTTCTGCTATTATTTGCAATGTTTTCACTTTGGGTTTCCATGTCACAAATGTGGTACACAAGTTTCTGAGAACGAGCCATACATGAAATAGTGAATCTTCTTCAAATCTCCTTCGCTATCTTATCACTCTGAACGGAGAGGCGGTGTGTGGAGGTTACTGTGGGGGGTGGGGGTGGGGGGTGGGGGGAGTGGAGCAACAAGCTGATCAGAACAAGCAGGGGCATGTATTACCCACAAATCACACAACAACATCGATAATTAGTTTAAATTCAAGCTGCATGGTCCGATGGAAACTTCAAATTTTCAAAACCAATACACTTATCTAGATTTGATTCTCACTATCTAACTTAGATACTGGTGCAGTTATTAAACAGTTGTCGTCACATAGAAGGGGATACTGAGTCAATTGAATAGAACCTGTTTTTGCAGAAGCCTATGGTGGTAGAGATTTGGCAAGCATGTCAAAATTAATTAACGACGTTTGCATTTCAAATATCTCAAAAGTTAGCCAATTAAAATAAAAGTTAATTCAAAGTAAAGTAAGGTAGATTATAATGATCAACCTAATATGTTTATCTCAGAAAATGAGAGAAACTCAAAACCATCGGACTATGCAACTTTAACATTCGTTTAGTATTTCTTAATTATCTATTCATAAATATTCGTTTACGAATCTTGAACATTTATTCATTTAATATCGGGACAACATCAAACAATTATAATTTATATCAAATCGACATGGACATGTGGCCATATCACGGAGATGATAACGGAAAACATTATATAATCCCGCCGTCGCCACCTCAAACCAGAAACCACCCACTCAAATTTACGACAACCACTAACATAACTTCCTTCACACAGTCAACTAATGAATATATTTGATAATACCCATACGCGAGGCGTACGCTATGTACGCCAGAGATATGCGGAGGATGCTGGTTCAATGTATGGCTAACCTATGCCGACCTACCCCATACCTAAGTGTAACCTATGCCGGCATATGTCTAGCGTACGTCTAGCTTATGTGAAACCTATGAGGCACACGCCGGCATAGGTTTAAAATTTTGAACATGCACAAAAACTGTTTGGCGGCTCAACCTATGCCGACCTATGAAAAGCGTATACGACCTATGCCCAACCTATGACAGCCTATGCCGACGTGTTGGTCGAAAAGCGCATACGTCGGCATACGCTAACGCCATAGGTCGTAGTGTGACAGGCCCTTAAGTTAGAATACTGCCTACAATTATTTCTAATATATATCACAATCAATCGAGATATATACAGTACTCATTATTGTGTAATCCTACCTTATTATCAATGCATATATAAACACTGGGTATTTCACACAACAAACCCAACTGTTTAACAAATGCAACGTTGTACAGCCAGAGGTACAATCCCTCGGTACCGGACTCAGTGGCCGAGTAGGTAGAGTGCAGGCTTCCCGTGCGGAAGGTCGGGAGTTCGAATCCCAGCCGAGTCAGACCAATGTATTAGAAAATTGATACTTGTTGCTACAAAGCCTGGTGCTCGGCATTAATAGGATAAGGCAAGGACTGGTTAGTGCAGTATCAGGATAATGTGACTGAGTGGGGAAATCAGGCCACGGTGCTGGTTGCCTGGTCTCCCAGTGGGTCAGCACTATGAAGTCACCATGAGTGAGCACTGTCACAAGTCGGTAGCCATCCTGATATGACCTTAGATAAGTGATGAAAGTGGTCTCCGGGAGAAAAAAGTGGAAATGCGGATATTCTCCCATAGGTTTAGCATTGTCAGGGAATCGCGGAAAATTCCCGGAAGTCGGGTTTCATATATATATTGGTATATAACCTGATGGTGCTGCGGTGTTTGAAGCATGTATTAGTAGTGTGTGTCTGCACCACATATTAGTATACGCTGATGGTGCTGCAGCGTAAAACAATGTAGTGCCTATACGTTGATCGTGTTGTGGGATTGCAGGAAATCGCTAGGACATAAAACCTCACCACAGCCAGTGAGACAGAAATAACAAAACATTGCAACACCAGCTTCACGTGCGGATGAGGTTGCTGTATCCGTAAGGGGTTCGGTGGTTTGAAACCCGGCCGAGTCAAACCAATGACTTACAAAACTGATACTTTTCGCTGTCACTTAGCATTGCTAGGAATGGACAAGGAATGGTTAACTCAGTCTCAGGATAATCTGACTGAGTGAGACATCGGATCATGGTGGCGGCGGTCTGGTCTTCAAGTTCAAGTTTGGCAACACTATAAAGTCGCCATGAGTGCGGACTGTCACAAGGCGGCACCCATCCTGATGTGGCCTTAGATGTTGTTAGGACAGGGAACAACAAACCCCTTCACTTATGTCCCTCTGACGATCATGGTGGCGAAGGAACTAATGCCCAGTACACACCTCCCGTATACGATCTAAAACTGCCTGTTTCGCGCATAAGATTGAGTTTTAGTCGTTAAGTGTGCGACCCCCTAGAACACCAGAGCCTTGCAATTCGCGACTTAAAACTCAGTTTTAGCGGTTAAAACTGAAATCGCAAGGGATTCGAAAAACGAATCGGGCAGTTTTAGATCGTATACGGGACGGGTCGGGGTCGTGATGCGCAGTCAGTTTTAGTGCGTGAATCGTAAACGCGAGGTGTGTGCCAGGCATAAGTAAGTAAATCAGTAACCTTATTTCTGGACTGTTAATTAGTTCTCCCTCAGAACTTCAGTTAATACCCATATTAAAGTGCACATTAGCAATTCATATTAAAGTGCACATTAGCAATTCATATTAAAGTGCACATTAGAAATTCACATTAAAGTGCATATTAGAAATTCATATTAAAGTGCATATTAGAAATTCATATTAAAGTGCATATTAGAAATTCATATTAAAGTGCATATTAGAAATTCATATTAAAGTGCACATTAGAAATTCACATTAAAGTGCATATTAGAAATTCATATTAAAGTGCACATTAGAAATTCATATTAAAGTGCACATTAGCAATTCATATTAAAGTGCATATTAGAAATTCATATTAAAGTACATATTAGAAATTCATATTAAAGTGCATATTAGAAATTCATATTAAAGTGCATATTAGAAATTCATATTAAAGTGCATATTAGAAATTCATATTAAAGTGCATATTAGAAATTCATATTAAAGTGCACATTAGAAATTCACATTAAAGTGCATATTAGAAATTCATATTAAAGTGCACATTAGAAATTCACATTAAAGTGCATATTAGACATTTATATTAAAGTGCATATTAGAAATTCATATTAAAGTGCATATTAGAATTTCACATTAAAGTGCATATTAGACATTTATATTAAAGTGCATATTAGAAATTCATATTAAAGTGCATATTAGAAATTCACATTAAAGTGCATATTAGAAATTCATATTAAAGTGCATATTAGAAATTCATATTAAAGTGCATATTGGACATTCATATTAAAGTGCATATTAGAAATTCATATTAGAGTGCATATTAGAAATTCACATTAAATTGCTGAGGTCGGTGCTCCTGCTGTGTTGCAAACGGCACTCTCCCTCCACATTTTAGGTTGCATGAACTAAAAAGAACACTAGGCAAAGGTGTGTTTGGAGAGCATTTGTCGGAGTTCAGTTCCAGTCCCAGCGGCCTATATCGGATCCCTTTAAACCTCTACTTGCATAGCCATACTCTAGAAGCGACCCCATGGCCTCGTTTTCGAGTCAACCCCCCCCCCCCCCCAGACACACACACACCCCCTCTGCGCATGTTCCAGCAGATATTGTGATTAAGCGATGCTCGTTGTACTTGGGTTGGTTGGTGGGGTTTTACATCCTAGCAACATCTAAGGTCATATCAGAATGGGTACCAGCTTGTGACAGTGCACACTCATGGTGAATCTATAGTGCTGCCCCCCTGGGATACCATGCCGCCGGCACCACAACCCGCTATCCCACTCAGTCACATTATCCTGACACTGAACTAACAAGTCCTTGCCCTATCCTATTAATGGCGAGTGCCAGGCTAAGAATCGACAAGTATCAATTTTAAAGCCATTTGTTTGACTCGACCGGGAATCGAACTCCCGACCTTCCGCACGCGAGGCCCAGGCTCTACCGATTATGCCATGGCGCCCGGTGTTGTACTTGGGGGAGCAGCATCGAGTTGTGGGAGTATTACTGATGATGGTGGAGGTGTCTGATTACAATCTGCTCCTGCGTTAGGCGTAATCAGGTCACGTGGGGTGGGGGAGGTGGGGGGGGGGGGGGCCGCGCAGCCGCTGTCGACTTATCAGTCTGTCCCAGTTTGACGATCATATGAAGTGTATTCGGCTAGGGCATCATATCCCCATAGCCAGAGAATATATCATCTCAACCCACTTCCTTGTCTTGTCTCCTTACTGGACTGTAGCAAAGACTTTTATATATATATATATATATATATATATAATTATATATATATATATATTATAAACATTCACCGATATATATAGCTAAACAAAAGTGATAGAAATGCCAAACTATTGGATTATACAGCTTTAAACATTCACCACAGATAAGACAAGAGCACGCCAAGTACCAGCTATACATCATCAGGCTATCGTCAAAGGCACCTTATCGATTTCCGTAGGAGAGAAAAGTGGGCACAGCGATTAAAATAATAAAACTAAGATTTTTATGAGAAAAAAATAAATAAAAATTTGGAAACCAGGAGAAAAAAATCTAGGGCAGCTTCATGTAGTCCGTAGATGGGTGGAGGGGGGGCAACACACCGTCAACGAAGAGAGTCGGATTCACTTATCGTCGCGTCCGCTGGGTTCCCCTCTGCTTCCGGTTGATATCACAGGGTGAGGGAGTCACGTGATTGCATCCACCTGTCACAGAAGAGATGAGTGCTGACCACTCTCGTCTCCTACTAAACCCTATACTATGGTTTAGAGATGCTTAAAAAATAAAGTAAGTATGTCCTATAGCTTAGTTTCAATCGTACACAATAGACCCCCGCCAGTTAAGCTACATCTGTTGGTAGAATCTGGAACCATTCTAGTCGGGTACATTCCCCGACGGCCTATGATTTCACATTCTATATCTCCGTAAAGAATGCTTGGGAAAATAATAAAATGATCGATTATATTCAGATATTCATATCGCAACAGCATTCAAGCTCTTATGCCTGGTACACACCTACCGTATAGGATTCGCGCACTAAAACTTGCGACTCGACCCGACCCGCTTAAAACTGAAAATGGGCCGATTCATTTTTCGAATCGCGAATCGCAATCGTAATCGCCCTAAAACTGAGGTTTTATGTGCGAATCGCAATCGCTAGGTGTGCACGGGGAGCGCACACCTAGCGATTTTTGTGTGCGAAACGGGCAGTTTTAGATCGTATACGGGAGGTGGGTGCGCACAAACGGTAGGTGTGTACTAGGCATAATGCCTACTTACTTATCCTTGTAATATATCTTTTTTTGTTTAAAGTTAACTTATCGTATTTTTCTTCTAGAATTTCACCGCCGCTCCCTTCATCTATTACACTACACCCCTCCCGTTAAAGTTGCATAGTCTGATAGTTTTGAATTTCTGTATTTTTTCTGAGATAAATATATTAGATCGATCACTAGTATCTACTTTACACTAGTTCAAAGTTACTTTTATTTTAAATGGTAAACTTTTTAGATATTTTGAGTGCAAACATGGAAAATTAGTTTTGGCAAGCTTGCCAAAACTCTGACACCATAGACTTCTGCAGTAATAGGTTCTGTTAAATTGACTCAGTATTGCCTTCTGCGCAGAAACAAATGCTTAATAAGTGCATCAGTATCTAAGTTAGATATGTCAAATCAAATCTAGATAATTGGTTTGGTTTTGAAAATTTGATATTTCATCGGACTATGCAGTGTGAAGCTAGTGGCATTTGTCAGCAGAATTTGGAGCCACTCTAGTCTGGTACTTTCCAGCCCAACTGGCGGGGTCTATATTAGACTTCCTCATTCTACTGCTCATTGCCTTATCTTAGCAATGCCGAGCGCCAGGCTAGGTAGCGACAAATATAAGTTTTTACGTCATTGGTTTGACTCGACCAGGGTTTGAATGCAAGTGATCGAATCCCATGAGCTAGAAAAATGGCAGTCGGGCGCTCAACTCATTCAGCCATCCCATTTGGTGCAGCTAGTCTCTAACGAAACAAGCGGTGGGAGGAGGACACAAACACAAGCCAATCCACACCAGCGCCTTAATAATTGGTCCGAAAGTTTGTTTTATTTAACGACGCCTCTAGAGGACATTGATTTTTATCATTGGCTATTCTGACATATTTCTTTGGAGGAAACCTGCTGCTGCCACATAGGCTACTCTTTCTGATAAGGAGCAAGGGGTCTTTTATATGCACTTTCCCACAGACAGGACAGCACATACCACAGCCTTTGATGAACCTAGTTGTGGACCACTGGTTGCAACGGAAAATAGCGCAAACTGCAAATGTGTTCACTAAGCAGGATCGATCAGATGATCCACACCTTCATGGGTGGAAACTCTACCGCCTGAGCTACGCCCCGCTCCCCTAATAACTGGTCCGATGAAACTTGTATTTGATCATAACCAAAACACTTCCCTACATTTGATTCTATATATCTCTAACTTAGAAACGGGAACATCAAACCTTGGGACAGCATAGAAAGAACGATCAGTGAATTTATCATCCCCCATCCCTTTGGATGCATACTTTGAGAAAGCCATTAGCCATGGAGGCCATTAACCAATGAGGTCAATATTGTGACCGCATTAGTCTTGCCCACATTCTAAGTACCATGTGTCGCTTAGCCAGGTTCCAGGAGGTCTAGTGGAAGTTTGATGGCATCATCGCCCGTATACAGTATTGATTTATATTAAAAATATATATTTAAACGGTTCTATTGGTTTTTCCTCATGCCACTGTACCTTTTCCTATACCAGTAGTGCCGAGTACCAGGCCAGGCGGCGACAAGTATAAATTTAAAAGTCATTGGTTGGACTCCACCGGGGTTCAAATCGTACAATATGTCACACAGGAAGTGGGCGCTCAACTTATTCGGTCATCCTGTATATTGGGTTATGTACCTCTTTATAACTAAGATAACAGCAAAGGAAGCTGAATTACTGTTCTCTTCATACATGGTTTTGGTAAAGACCGATTGTGATTAACTGTTAGTTTTGTTTTACGTCCTAGCAACACCTAAGGCCATATCAGGACAGGCACTGGGAGACCAGGCCACCAGCACCTTGACCTGATAACCCACTCAGTCACATTATCCTGACCCTTGAACCAACCACTCATTACCCTATCCTAATAAGGCTGAGTGCCTGGCTAGGAAGCGACAAGTATCAATTTTAAAGCCATTGGTTTGGTTCAACCAGGGCTCGAACCCAAAAGCCTATGGATTCGGATCCCCCGATCTCCCAAAACAGGAGACGGACGCTCAACTCATTTGGTAATCCCGTCTGGTTTAACTGTTAGTAGAACGGTGGGCGTGCCCTCCCCAATCAGACCTGAAACAAGATGGCGGTGCTGCATTGCCAGCCTGCCCCGGGATCCATTAGACCTGAATGACCCTCTATCACACGGTCCAGGCGTCGGGCCCAGTTACACACAGATCACACACGCGCACATTATATAGCATAATGCATGTTTACACATCATATAAATAACATATAATTCATCCTTATATGCTATTTTCCTATAACACCGAACGGTGGTTAAGTATTAGGATCGTTCTGACCACTACTCTTTTGTTAAA
Source organism: Branchipolynoe longqiensis (assembly GCA_030323885.1). Taxonomy (NCBI): domain Eukaryota; kingdom Metazoa; phylum Annelida; class Polychaeta; order Phyllodocida; family Polynoidae; genus Branchipolynoe; species Branchipolynoe longqiensis. The sequence continues at coordinate 171,260,593 of CM059186.1, read as the reverse complement.
CGGCACTGCCAATGCGCATCATCATACTCCACTGGTGCTTCGCCATGTACGGGTTGTTAACAGCATGTTTTTTTCACCTACCGTACACATTTCATATTAATGTCGATGGTTTTTACTAACTTTGGTCACTTCGACAGAGTGGCATCCATTTTGAGAAACGTAATCATGAGTTGTTAACTCCGCCATTAGATAGTGCCACCGATATGGTTTACCTCATAATGGTACAGATGGATTATATCAGATGGTGGCACTATATTGAAATGGGACCATGCACGAGTTCAGAATATATCAGAGAATGTATATATATACACGGTCTCTGAATATAGTCAGAGACCGTGAATATATGAAGAGTTCAGGTATAAAACCCTGTAAACGCTAATGCAAAAAATGAGACAGACATTGGAATCAAACCCTCAAAAAGTTGGTTTTTTTTTTTACATTCCTACTTTTTTGTTCATTGTTTATGTATGTATTATACATAAACTCGGCTTAACCGAGCTTCGTTTAACAGCTCCACTTCCAGTTGTGTACACACACCACGCCTCAGCTCCAGTCCCGGTAACTGGCACATATTAAGTCTGAAGGCGCCTATTTCCAAGGGTCCTCCATTTGTCGCCTCTTTTCCCCCCCATCTTCCGCCAAAGCAAAAGCACAGCCAGAAAACCCCCAAGCTTATTTTTTGAAGATTTATACTGCCTATCATGGATAAGTCTGAATAGACTTGTTTTCACCATTAAACAGTTTGTCGATAGAAAGCCTGAGTCTACACTTTTACCGACCCAAGGGATTTTTAACCTCCCACACCACATAGACATTGTATGAGAGCAACTGGCCTTTGATGTCGCTGTAAGTTATACACAGCGGTGGAAATCCAAATTGGCAGAGGTGGGGGCACGGGGAATCGAACCACCGACCTTCAGATTAGGAGTCCGACCTAGAAAAAAGTCAGACACTCTAACCACTCTGCTACAGAGAACACCACATTTGAAAAGCAGCAGCTTTTATTTGATGTGTGTGTGTGGGGGGGGGGGGGGGGCGGCGCGATGGTTTCATGATATATATCAGGAGTCAATCCTCACTCACACGCACGCACGCACGCACTCACGCACACACGCACACACGCACACACACACACACACAGAGGATGCGGTGACACGGACGCGCCACCTATGAGCAAAGAACGACACTACATTGAGGCCTATCGACATTGTCGTCTGCTATTTTTAACCGTCGTTAGACGCACTAGAGAAAGGTCAAAGCCATTCCATGAAGTATTCACACTAGTGCGACGGGCAGCCCGGGGGTATGAGGTGTGAATTCTGCAGGACACCACACCTCGTCCATCACCTCCATCTTGACACACCCTCCTAATGTATTCCTTATCAAGATTAATGCCGGGAATTCCCGTTTGGCAACAGACCCCGCCGGGCGATATAAGGGGAGTAGTGGGACGCTTTAAGCCTGACCGGAAGTCGAAGGGTACACATCCGACGAGCTGGAATGTAGATACAAGATTCCCCCTGCCCCCTAGCGAGAGAAAGGGGGGGGGGTGCAGAAATGACAACTATGGCTAAATCTGAGCAACAAATGCTTCAAATAGGGATGAATTAACTGTGGAGGGGGGTGGTTCCAGTGCGCAGTGCTTACCTATATGGGAACAGAGTTGGTGAAATGTGAGAGGATGGAAAAAGACAAAACGGCGACCCTACAATGCTCTCGATTTGAGTCTTAAAGTCCATTAATCTACATCATTAAATCAATTCTTCCTTCAAAAGTAGCGGGTAAAAATAAAAGAGGTAGACAGAGAATATGTGGTGATTTCATTTACCTAGCCTCTCGACACTTTTTCTAATGGGTTGTTCTGCAGCCCTGTCTTGAGACCTAGATAAAAGATTCACCCCATACTTGCAGTAGGTGTGACAAGTTTTGTTTGTTTGTGGTTGTTGTTTTTACGTCCTAGCAACATCTAAGGTCATATCAGGACGGGTACCAACTTGTGACATTGTGCACTCATGGCAACTTTATAGTGCTGCCCCACTGGAAGACCAGGCTGCAAGCACCATGACCTGATATCCCACTCAGTCACATTATCCTGACACAGAGCCAACCACTCCTTCTATCCTAATAATGCTGGGGGCCAGGCTAGGAAGCGACAAGTATCAACTTTTAAGTCATTGGTTTGACGACCCCACGATCTACCAACACGGGAGAGGACGCTCTAACTCATTCGGCCATCCCATCTGAAAAGCAACCCATTAGAAAAAGTGGTGCAAGGCTCGGTAAATGAAATGAGCCAATGAATTCTTAATTTAAGAAGCAAAATATATTCTTTATATACGTCTTCATATTTATATTTAGCCTCTGCTTTTGAGTTGAAAATATGAAAAAACATGTAGCTTAATATGAACTTTAAAAGTGAAATCAACTGCATTCTATCGTCACCAACTTTTTGCATTCTCTCCTATTTCACCAACTCTGTGCTGATATACGTAGCCAGTTGATACTTTAACTAGGAATTCCACTTCCTGTTCCATACTAAAGCAATTTTAACCCGTATTTAGACTACATTGTCGTTCACCCCTACTACAAGTACGGGGTGAATCTTTTATCTACCTGAGACCGTGCTACGGGGGTAACTGGGGTTAATGGACATTTTGTGACAGAGTGACACCAGCGTCGACGCTGTCAACACTGGTGACACTTCTCCTAATCCGAACACGAGGAACTCGCGGCACAGAGGGGTCACTGTCACTGTCACTTTGGTGTGACACTGAACTGCTGTCGAGGGTGTGAAGTCTGAGGGCTGATTTGATTTTCCTGGTGTGAAGACTGTTTTATTTATATTGTAACACCATGGACCCCCCCCCCCCCAAAAAAAAAACACCACAAAAGGTAACAGTAGTGAGGCCGGAATGGGAATTGGTTGGTTGGTTGTTGGAGTTTTACGTCCTGGCAAGATCTAAGGTTATATCAGGACGGGTACCGATTTGTGACTGCGCAGTCATGGTGACTTTATACTGCTGCTCCATTGGGAAATCAGGCCACCAGCACCATGACCTAATATCCCACTCAGTTACATTATCATGACACTAAGCTAACCAGTCCTTGCCATATCCTATTAGTATTAATGCCGAGTGCCTTGCTAGGAGGCGCCATGTATTAATTTTGTGAGTCATCGATTTGACTCGACCTGGAATTGAACTTCTGATCTCCTGTACGGGAAGTCTGCGTTCTGACGATTCGCCCACAGCGCCCGGTTGGAATGGGAGTGTGTGTGTGTGGGGGGGGGGGGGGGGGGGCGTCATAGACTGGAATGGAAGGGGGCTGGTAGACTGGTATTATGTTGGTAATTCATTTAATCACAGACCCGTTTGTAAACAGTTTGACAAGCACTTTCATTTTAACACCGGCATTATGGAACCCCTAGATATTGAGAAGCTGCCACATGCAACTTGTCCGCTCCAGACAGATGTTATTATTCCACCCACCCGCCACTAAAAGGGAAAAAAAGAAGAAAAAGAAGAGAAATAACACAAAAATAAAAAAAAGTATTCCCGAGGGACAAAGCAATAAGAGCACACAAATGGAAAGGCCCTAGTCGCAAAGGTTGGTTGTGTATTGGAGTTTTACATTCTGGCAACATCTAAGGTCATATCAGGATAGGGAGCGACTTATGACAGCGCACACTCAGTGACACTGATCCAACGAGTCCTTGTGCTATTCTAATAATGCCGAGCACCTGGCTAGGAAAGTTTGTTTTATTTAACGACGCCTCTAGAGCACATTGATTTTTATCATCGGCTATTGGACATCAAACATATGGTCATTCTGATATATTTCTTTGGAGGAAACCCACTGCCGCCACAGGTTACTCTTTCCAATAAGCAGCAAGGAGTCTTTCATATGCACTTCCCCAGACAGGACAGCACATACCACAGCCTTTGATGAACCAGTTGTGGACCACTGGTTGGAACGGAAAATAGCTCAAACTGCAAATGGGTCCACTGAGCATGATCGATCATCTGAGCTACGTTCCACTCCCTCTATGCGAGTTGATCACAGATGCCTGACGACAAGAAAGAACAGGCCTGTCAATCTGTTTACGCACCTTCGATCCCCATACAAAATGAACACCGCAAAGCGGTTCGCAAACAGGCCAAACAGGCAGCAAACAACACAACTGCAGTCACTTGTCTGGCCCACCGGTTAATCCTGCCTACCGCCGGCTGGTTTGACCACAGCCGGTCAGACACACAGACAGACAGAAGGACAGAAAGACAGACTGACAGTCGACACCAGACCAATCAGCCACAAAGCCAGCACCATCTGGTCTGTAAGAGACAAGCATAACTTATGTAGCTGTCTGCCCTGACCTCACAGGCAAAGGAGGCACACACACACAGGTGGGGGCTGGGGTAGGGTGATTGCATCAGGGAGCATAATAGCGTAATAGTTAAAGCACTCGCTCCCAGAATTGTAGAACTAGAAGTTTGGTTTTGAATCCCACACTAGGTATGGTGTATTCGCATTGTTTACTGTTTGTTGTTGTTGTTGGATGGAGTTTTACAACCTGGCAACATGTAAGGTCATATCAGGATGGGAAACGACTTGTAACAGTGCAGACTCATGGCGAGTTTATAGTGCTGCCCCACTGGGAGACCATGCAACCAGCACCATGACCCAATTTCCCACTCAGTTACACTGAGCTAACCAGTCCTTGTCCTATCATACTAATGCGGAGCATCGCGCTAGGTAGTGACAAGTATTAATTTTGTAGGTCATTGCCTTGACTCGACTGGGTTTTCAAAATCCCGACCTTCCCCACAAGAAGCCTGCGCTCTACTGATTGATGACATGAGAATGGGGTATTAGGAGTGGACTTCCGCTGTGTGGCTTTGCCATTTTGAAGAGAAATAAATTCAAGAAGCAGTGAAAGAGCATTCAATATCCTCTTTCACTGCTTCTTAAAAGAAAAGAACAAATTAAAAGAGATTAAAAAAAAAATTAAAAAAGATTGTTTCTCTCTCTTCATTACCACCTTTACTTTAAAGAAAAGAATCGACACCAAAATGCAGCCACTCCTAAAATACTTTTGGATCCTTGCCTGAGGCTCTTGAGGCTCTTGAGTCATGTTTGGCTGTGAACCGAATTCAAACCATTTGTTTTTCCCGCCAAAACACCACCATTAGTAACAGCAAGAAATGAGCAGCCCACCGAGTTGGCATGACCATTCATTGCAGTTAGTAAATTGAAAAACACCTGAATTGTATTCAGTGTCAGTGTCCACTGACAGTCAAGCATATTTGATCAGACAATGCTGCTTTATTTATTATTTGTCCTTTAGCCCTGGTCACATCGCCGTTAGTGGACGTAGTTGAACGTAGGTGAAAGCAGTGGAGGCTAACGTGGGTCAAACGTGGTGTAAGTATGTTAAACTACGTTGAAATACTTTAAGGTATGGCAGGTTTTGGTACGGATAAATACGTTATGGTATGGATAAATACGTTATGGTACGGATGCCGGTACATTCAACTACGTTAGCCTCCACTATGTTCACCTATGTCCACTAACGGCTATGTGACCAGGGTTTTGTCCAAGTATGCTAGAGTATGCTAGAGCACACTAGAGTATGCTAGAGTAGGCTAAAGTATGTTAGCATCACGGATGCAAATTCAGCCTCTAACGTAGCACTCTTTTGAACAGGTCCAAAAATTAATTCGGAGATCACGGCTCACCCACATTATTACCAAGTTACCATCACGGACAAGTACGGATGCCGGTACGTTCAACTATGTTCAACTATGTTCCACTACGTTCAACTACGTCCACTAACAGTTATGTGACCGGGCCTTTAGTACCCCAGCTGAAGTTTGAATTTTGAATTATAACACAGGCTATATTACCTTTTAAACAATATAGCACCAAGAGAAATCTAAGAATTTCCTACAATAACAGCAATGTGTAGTTGATTATGACATTTTAAATGTGTATTTATCTTTTTGCTTTTACACCCGTCTGGATGGTTAGGACCCCAGCCGAGCAATGAGTTACAAAATTGATACTTGTCACTTCCTAGCTTGGCGCTCGGCATAAATTGGATAGGGCAATGACTGGTTGGCTCAATGTCAGGATAATGTCAATGAATGGGATATCGGGTCATGGTGCTGGCAGCCTGATTTCCCAGTGGAGCAGCACTATAAAGTCACCATGAGTGTGCACTGTCACAAGTCGGTACTCATCATGATATGATATTAGATGTTGCCAGGACATAAAACTCCAACAATCAACCCCAGCCGAGTCAAACCAATGACTTACAAAATTGATATGTGTCACTACCTGGCCTGGCACTCGGCATTACTAGGATAGGGAAAGGACCGGTTAGCTCAGTGTCAAGGATAATGTGACTGAGTGGGATATTAGGTCATGGTGGCAGCAGACCTGGCTTTCACTGAAGCATCGTAATAAAATCGCCATGAGTGCACACTATCTCAAGCAGTACCCATCCTGTATGACTTTAGATGTTGCTAGGAAGTAAGATCCCAACAAACTTTTGACACCCATATAAGGTGAACAATTCCTTTAACATAAATTTATCACCTTCCAATACTATTCAAGGAAAATGTAATTTACCAAATCAAATATTACTTGCTGGATGTCCCATGACACAAAAAAAGTACAATCTCTCAAATGTGATAAAAACAATTATTTAAAATAATAAATCTTTTGCTTTGTTTATTGGGATTTTACATCATGGCAACATCTAAGGTTTTATCAGGACGGGTACTGACTTGTGTCAGTGGCCAATCATGGTGACTTTATAGTGCTTCTCCACTGGAAAAACCAGGCTGCTGGCACCATGACCCGATATACCACTCAGTCACATCACCCTGATACTGAGCAAACCAGTCCTTGCCCTATCCTATTAATGCCGAGTGCTAGGTAGCGACAAGTATAAATTTTCTAAAGTCATTGGTTTGACTCGACCGACGTTCAAACTCCCGACCTTCCACACAGGAAGCCTGCTGTCTTACTGATTCCGCCACCGCGTCCAGTTAATAACAGTGGGGGATGGACTCCATCTCTGGCGCTGGCAGTGAATATAGCTTTCATTGGTGGCATGGCGTAAAATGCTCATCACTCACTGATTCCATTTCCGCTCTCATCTCCCCATCCTCATTACACACCCCAACTGCAGCATCCCAGTCTTAGTGTGCCAAGTCTTGATCAGGGTGCATGCGCATTAAACTCACTTCCGCCATTGCCCACAAAGTCGCTACCAGTTCACCAGCGCACAGTTGATTGGTTTTTGGGTGTCTTACGCCCTGGAAACATCTATGGACATATCAGGATGGGCACCGTGTGACAGTGCACACTCATGGTGACTTTATAGTTCTGCACCACTGGGAGACCAGGCCACTGGCACCATGACCTGATATCCCACTCAGTCACATTATCCTGACACTGAACCAACCAGTCCTTGCCCTAACCTAATAACGCTGAGCACCTGTCTAGGAGGTGACAAGTATCAATTTTGTAAGTCATTGGTTTTATTGGAACAGGGTTCGAACCCGTGGGTGCGAATCCCATGTTCTACCAAGACTAGCACACAGTGATAGTGTGATGGATGGCTAATCCTCCCAAGGACAAAAATGATGACACATCGTAAATCAGCTTCAATCCAGGGTCTTCCCTGGTTTATTGCACTGCCAATCTGAGAAGTGATTTACCACCTACTCTCAGCACAGGGTACTGGTGGTAGGTGTAGGGGTGGTGGTAATGGTGATGGTGTGTGCTGGTGTGCTGTGATGGTGGTGGTGGTGGTGGTAGGTGGTGGTGGTGATGGTGGTGTGCTGGTGTGGTGTGCTGGTGTGTTGTTCTGGCGGTGGTGGGTAGTGGTGGTGGAGGTGGGTGGTGGTGGTGATGGTGGGTGGTAGGTAGTGGTGATGGTGTGTTGTTCTGGTCGTGTTGGGTGGTGGTGGTGGAGTTGGTGGTGGTGGGTGTTGGTGATGGGTGGTCGTGGAGTTGTTGGTGGAGGTGGTGATCGAGGTGTGTGCTGGTGTGTTCTGGTGGAGGTGGTGGTGTGGCGGGTGGTGGTGGAGGGGGTAGGTGGTGATGGTGATGGTGGTGTGCTGGTGTGTTGTTCTGGTGGTGGTGGGTGGTGATGGTGATGATGGTGATGGTGGTGGTGTGCTGGTGTGTTGTTCTGGTGATGGTGGGTGGTGGTGGTGGTGATGGTGGTTATGGTGGTGGTGTGCTCGTGTGTTGTTCTGGTGTGGGTGGTGGTGTGGTGTGTGGGGTGGTGGTGTGGTTGATGGTGTGCTGTTCTGGTGGTGGGTGGTGCTGCTGCTGTTGTGGTGGTGGTGGGTGGTGATGGTGGTGTTCTGGTGTGTTGTTCTGGTGGTGGTGGGTGGTGGTGTGGTGGGTGGAGGTGGTGGTGGTGGTGGTGTGTGCTGTTCTGGTGGTGCTGGTGGTGGTGGTGCTGCTGCTGGGTGGTTGTGGTGCTGGGTGATGGTGGTGGTGGGTGGTGATGGTGGTGTGCTGGTGTGATGTGATGGTGGTGGTGGTTTGTTGTTCTGGTGGTTGTGGTGGTGCTGGGTGATGGTGGTGGTGGGTGGTGATGGTGGTGTGCTGGTGTGTTGTTCTGGTGGTGGTGGTGGTGTGTTGTTCTGGTGGTTGTGGTGGTGCTGGGTGATGGTGGTGGTGGGTGGTGATGGTGGTGTGCTGGTGTGTTGTTCTGGTGGTTGTGGTGGTGCTGGGTGATGGTGGTGGTGGGTGGTGGTGGTGGTGGATGTGGTGGTGGTGGGTGGTGATGGTGGTGTGCTGGTGTGATGTTCTGGTGGTGGTGGTGGTGTGTTGTTCTGGTGGTTGTGGTGGTGCTGGGTGATGGTGGTGGAGGTGGTGGTGGTGTATGGTGGTATGTTGTTCTGGTGGTGGTGGAGGTGGTGGTTGTGTGTTGTTCTGGTGGTGGTGGTGGTGGTGGTGGTGGTGTTGGTGGTGGGGGTGGATGTGTGTGGGGTTCAAGACCCACTTCAGGTGGCTGCACAGGAATAGAAGGAACGGGATTAGATTTTCTGAAGTTACGGGTTGCCTGAGCATAACAGGGTAAAAGCCACAGTGTCTTATGACGTTTGCTTGTTTTTCTTGTTTTACATCCTAGCTACATCCAAGGTCATATCAGGACGGGCATCATCTTGTGACAGTGGACACTCATGGTAACTTTATAGTGCTTCCCCACCAGGAGACCAGGCCAGTGGCACCATGACCCGATATCCCACAGTCACATTATCCTGACACTGAGCTAACCAGTCCTTGTCCTACCCTATTAATGCCGAGTGCCAGGCTAGACAGCGACAAGTATCAATTTTGGGAGTCATTGCTTTGACTAGACTCAAGGACTGGTTGGTTCAGATTCAGGATAATGTGACTGAGTTGGATATCAAGTCATGATGGCATGGTCTCCCAGTGGGGCAGAACTATAGATTCGCTACGAGTATGCGAAGTCACAAGTCGGTATCCGTCCTGATATGAAATTAGATGTTGCCAGTACGTAAAACTCCAACAACCAAAAAGGACACTTCACACCCCGTCTTTTAAGTAGTTCACCCACACACCCTCAGTGAAGCAGTCCGCGCCTTTCCTTGTGAGAAGTAATAAAGAAATAGTTTCGCTGACAGCTCTCAAAGACCTTCACACCCTCTGTGCATTTACACCTGGTGTGAATGCAAGTCACGACCTCGGTGCATCCCGGCTGGGTCACGTGTGCTCCAATTCCCGAAGTAAACAAAGTCTCGACATGACAGCCCCAGCTTATCAGCCACCCTCAAAGATCGCCTCAGTCCATCGTGTGTCTCAGTGTCGGCTTATCAGCCACCCTCAATGATCGCCTCAGTCCATCGTGTGTCTCAGTGTCGGCTTATCAGCCACCCCCAATGATCGCCTCAGTCCATCGTGTGTCTCAGTGTCGGCTTATCAGCCATCCTCAATGATCTCAGTGTCGGCTTATCAGCCACCCCCAATGATCGCCTCAGTCCATCGTGCGTCTCAGTGTCGGCTTATCAGCCACCCCCAATGATTACATTGGTCCATCATGCGTCTCAGTGTCCTTTTCAGCCACCCCCAATGATCGCCTCAGTCCATCATGCGTCTCAGTGTCAACTTATCAGCCTCAATGATCGCCTCGGTCCATTGTGTATTTCAGTGCTATACTGCTTCACAAAGATTGGGTCCAACCTGAGTGAGAAAATAAAGTCCAGGCGCATGTGCAGTAATGAGCATTCAGTATCACTGGCTCTCCGGGTTACGGAGAGAACGTAGAAGCAGCATGGAAGTCCACACCAGCAACCAGCATCTAGCAACAAACAACCAGCGACCAACAACCAGCGACCAACAACCAGCAAGCAACAACCAACTACCAACAACTGGCAACAAACAACCAGCCACCAACAACCAGCCACCAACAACCAGCAAGCAACAACCAACTACCAGCAACTAGCAACCAATAACTAGCGACCAACAACCAGCGACCAACAACCATCAAGAAACAACCAACTACCAGCAACTAGCAACTAATAACCAGCACCCAGCAACAAATAATCAACTGCACAGGTTTAGTGATAGTACACACTGAAGACTGGCCTATAATTTATAAATATTAGAAAATGCAGCTTACACAGTTGGTACACACGCAATCAATCAGGGGGCCGGGGGCGGGGGGTGTGGGGGGGGGGGCGACTTTACAGGCACTCTGGGATGAAGCGGTTATAATGAAACTCACATTTCCAGCCATGATCTGATTGAAACATGATCCAATATTCTCCGAGCAGGAGCGGTGCTAGCATTGCAAATACATTTTTAAAACGACAGTTGCATTGTCTCGGACTTTCTCTCGCTGAAACGTTAATTACGAGCAAAATTAAGCCATAAGTGATTATGGGTGGGGGTGTGGAAGGGTGTGGTGTGGAGGGGTGGGCTGTGGAGGTGAGAGGTGTGGAATGGTGGGGGATGGAAAGGGGGCGATGTGGAGAGTGGATGACGGATGGTGGAGTTGGTGGTTGTTGGAGTTTTACATCCTGGTAACATCTAAGGTCATATCAGGATGGATACCGACTTGTGACGGTGCACCCTCATGGTGACCTTATAGTGCTGCCCCACTGGGAGACCAGGCCACCAGCACCATACCTGACATCCTGACACTGAGCTAACCAGTCCTTGCCCTATCCTAATAATGTTGAATGACTGGCTAGGAAGCGACAAGTATGAATTCTTAAGCCACTGGTTTGACTTGACCAGGGTTCGAACCCGTGGATTCGAATCCCACGATCTAACAAAAAGTGGATGGTGGAAGGGTGCAGGAAGGTGGAGAGGTGGGGGTGCGGGGGGGGGATGCTCTGTGGGTCGGACATAACACGACGATTGTTCTGCCTAGCGAGTTGTCTAATGGCTTGCCCGGTCACTTGCCCCGGTCACTTGAGCAGTCACTTGCCCATTCACTTAGGCAGTCTCTTGCCCAGTTACTTGCCCAAGTAACTTGCGCAGTCACTTGCCCAAGTAACTTGCCCAGTCACTTGCCCAAGTAACTTGCCTAGCTAGTTGCCTGCCGACTTGCCGAGTTCTTGTGTCTCACAAAGGCAATCACGGTCACAAACCAGCAGACTTCGAAGACGTAGTCGTGGCTCGCACGACCACCTCTGAGACGCCCCGCGTGTCACGTGACGTGACGTGACGTCACGCTACGTCACGTGACGCCTGAACCGGCAGTGCGCGCCCTGATCCAGTGGGAAAGCGGTGCAGTCCGTTTGTTTGTTGTTGTTTTACGTCCTAGCAACATCTAAGGTCATATCAGGACCGGTACTGACTTGTGAAAGTGCGCACTCATGGCGACTTTATAGTGCTGCCCCACTAGAATACCAGGCCACCAGCACCATGGCCTGATATCCCACTCAGTCAGAGTATCCTGACACTGAGCCAACCAGTCCTTGTCCTATCCTAATAATGACGAGCGCCCGGCTAGGAAGCAACAAGTATCAATTTTAAAGTCATTGGTTTGACTCGACCAGGGTTCGCACCCACGACCCCATGATCTACCAACACGTGAGATGGACGCTCTAACTCATTCGGCCATCCCGTCTGGTCTCGGTGCAGTCCGAGCGCGCGACTTGTGCCTATGATGATGCTGGGTAACCATGGTTACAGCGCGGGTTAACTGCACACAACCCGGCGTCCCGACGACCCAGACTGGTAGTGGTATGTGTATGTGGACACCGGACGTGGTGGTCGAATCGGTAGAGCGGAGGCTTCCCATGCGGAAGGTCGCGATATGGACTCCCGGGCCGAGTCAAACTGATGACTTATAAAATGTATACTTGTCGCTACCTAGCTTGGCACTCTGCATTAATAGGATAGAAGTATCAGTTTCCTAGACTGCCACGTATATTTGACTTTTGTTTTTGTTTGTTTCTTTATTGGGGTTTCATGTCTTGGCAACAAATAAAGTCATCAGGACATGTACCGACTTGTGACACTGCGCACTCATGGCGATTTTATAGTTCTTCCCAACTGGAAGAACGGCTCCCTGGCACAATAACCCGATATCCCACTCAGTCATATTATCCTCATAGTGAGCAGACCAGTCCTTGCTCTATCCTATTAACACTGAGTGCCAGGCGACATAGTGATAAGTATAACTTTTGCAAGTCATTGGTTTGATTCAACTGGTATTCGAAACCACAACCTTCCTCACAGGAAGTCTGTCAGGAGACCTCATCCCTGCACTATGTTGAGTACCTATGCTGTACACTATACAGCATAGGCTGCTCCCCCACGTACAATGTTCAGAATGGAGTGTGCTGCACACAATGCAGCACATTGCACTTCCCCATCACCATGTACAAACCAAATATGATCGCTTCAAAGGCTGGAAGACCAGTGCCTCAGCGCGGACAAAATATGTATTCAGATGAATAAAATATTTACAAAAAAAGACAAAAGAAAGCCTGTGCTCTTACCGATTCGGCCACCACTAATATCTGGTGCTGTATGTGCTGCAGGGTGCTTCCCCCCTCCCCTTCCCTCTCCTCGCTCCCCCTCCCTCCGACAGCAGCCTGTTTACCATACCAGTGCGTGACGTACATAGAGGCTAAATTTAAACCAATTAATGGATTAATTAACGCACTGACAGGTATTGACAACTACCTGATCAAATGACTGTGCTTTGTACGTTTGGACATATCAGACTCCCGATATATCGAATTTCTGTTCACTCGTTCAAATTTACTGACACCTGCATTTTGTATACGTATACAGTAAAATATCTCTAAATCGACCGACCATGGGACCGACTTTAAGTGGTCCATTTAGGGAGGTGGTCGGCTTAGGGAGTTAGAATATCCTTACCATGGTATTTTTGGGACCCAAATAAATCGATCGATATAGAGGAGTAGTCGATCTGTGGAGGTGGTCGGTTAGAGAGGTTTTACTGTACTTTATTATATGTTTAATATAACCAGTCGGGGTGGCCGAATGAGTTGAGCGTCCGTCTCCATCTTTGGTAGATCGTGGGATTCGAACCCACGGGTTCGAACCCTGGTCGAGTCAAACCAATGACAAACATGTATACTTGTCGCTTCTTATCCTGGCGCTTGGAATTATTAGGATATGCCAAGGACTGGTTGGTGCTCAGTGTCAGGATAATGTGACTGAGTGGGCTATCAGGTTATGGTGCTGGCAGTGGCAGCCTGGTCTCCCAGTGGGGCAGCATTATAAAGTTCCAATGAGTGTGCACTGTCACAAGTCGGTACTCGTCCTGATATGACCTTAGATGTTGCCCGGATGTAAAACTCCAACAACCAACCAACAATGCTTAATAATAATATAGTATAATGAAAGCAGTCTTTGTCGCATCGCGACCGACAGCATGATGATGATGATGATGATGATGATGATGCAAGTGAAGAGTGTACATTAATACATGTATGATGTAGTAGTAGTTAATCAGTACCAGATTGTTGGGGTTTTACATCCTGGCAACAGGACGGGCACCGACTTGCAACAGTGCACACTCATGGTGACTTTATAGTGCTGCCTCACTCGGAGACCAGGCCGCCAACACCATGATATGATTTCCCGTATTATCCTGACACTGAGCTAACCAGTCCTTGCACTATCCTAATACTGCCGAGCGGCAGGCTATGTAGCAACAAGTATCAATTTTGTAAGTCATCGGTTTGACTCGGCTTGGTTGTCAAACTCCCGACCTTCCACATGGGAAGCCTGCGCTCTACCGATTCAGCCACTGCGTCCGATCCAATATGAACAGTCCAATGAAAGCGTCAAATCTTCTGCATACAAATACTGAATTGGATTTTATCCTACATCTCAGATTTAAATATTAACGCACTCGCTAAACATGTGTTGCTGCATACGATGAATACTGAGTTTATACATTTTATTAGTTTACATTTTCAAGTAAGTCCCTACGCCGGAATTCCCCAAAATACAAGGGAATAATCACAAAACATATTTTGACTGATAGTGAATTATAAACTTGTTCACCGTGCCTTATAACTTATCCTATTCCTTCCAAGTATGACGTCACAAAATGGTCTATTTGAGCTGCCACCCGGTAAGTGTTCTCGGTGGCAGAGTGGTTAGAGTGTTTGCCCTTTTTCTATGTCGGACTCCTAATCTAAAGGTCAATGATGTCATAACGAAATGACGTTGAATGAAACAACGTTAACGTGGGGGGAGTTGGGTGTATATATGCATGCACACCCATGCACACTCGCATCAACACCAAATCTGCGCCACTACACACATATTGAAACACCAAACAAGTGTATCTCTGTAATATATTACTGTGACAGTTGTATTGCAAAGAAAGTTCACTGCTCACCTTATCCTACGTCTGTCCTTGATGTGTTCGAAACGCAAATGGTTTCAGTGCTACATCTCCCTGTGTGGAAGCTATCCAGAGGGCATGTGTGAGTGTGTGTGTGTGTGTGTGTGTGTGTGTGAGTGTGTGTCTTGTGGGATCAGGATCCACCCCTAGTGGAGGCTAATGGTACTAACGATGTCAGGATGCCAGATCTGGTTACGTAAACATGATATCACGTGACCCTGATGCGGCGTCTAGTCCTTCCTCTTAACATCACCAACACCATCACCGTCACCACCACCATCACCACCAACTTCACCACCACCACCACCAAGCTGGACTAGAAATCAACTTTTAGGATGCAGTGGCAAAATTGTGCGACCATGTTAAACATCTAGTCGCAAATAGGCTTTCAAGATACAGTATAACCCCGTTAAACCAATCTTGAATGTACCCTAGGAATTTGTTTGGATTAACCGATCATTGGTTTAACCGAGCTTTGGCTTCGACTTTGACTTGGCTTTGGCAACAATATTTTATTGACTACTAGTACTATATACTGTATAAAGATAGCTCCCATGAAGCTAATGTATACATGTACATGTCATTACGAATACATGGCATGAAGCTAATCTAAACATTGTACATCTCATTACATTACATTGTACATCTTATTACATTACACCGTACATCTTATTACATTACTTTGTACATCTCATTACGTTACACCGTACATCTTATTACATTACTTAGTACATCTCATTACGTTACATTGTACATCTCATTACACACACAAAGTCACTTATGGCTGATTGAGCCTACAAATGTCTTTACTTTGAGAAATAGTCTTTGATGTCTGACTGAGCCATCTGTTTGCGGTATGTTTGCCACACAAGTGCCTCAAGTTTGGTTTAACCGTACCGGAAGTGGCCTGGGGTCCGTCAACTTTGTTTGGATTAACCGATAATTTTGATTAACCGATTTTGGTTTAACTGACTTTTTAATATGGTAAATGGTAGTATTTTGCCGGGCTGCCAAAAAAAGTTTGGATTAACCGATTGTTTGGTTTAACCGAGCTAGGTTTAACGGGTTTATACTGTAGCAACACATTAAACATGATCATTTCTTTTCGATTGTTGATTTTCGTGAATTAAAATGTGAGGATCATTCTCAGGTGTTTGTTTTAAACTGTTTTAATCTACTGACAAACCAAGTGGGATTAATTATATAAGTAATGCTAGTGAATTTAAAATAACGACTTTAATGGTCACTCCAGTGCTTTTCCATTATGTACTGAACCTGCAATTTGATACAATATGTTGGTTAGTTGTTGTTGTTTTAGGTCCTGGCAACATCTAAGGTCAAATCAGGACGGGTACCGACCTGTGATAATGCGTACTCAATGTGACTTTCCAATGCTGGCCCATTGGGAAATCAGACTGCCAGCACCATGACCCAATATCCCACTCAGTCACACTAACCTGACACTGAGTAATGGCTTATTCAGCATATAATATATATATACATATATATATATATATTTATATATATATATGATGTATAAGTGTAATGCATTATACGAGTATAAAGCCGGGATGAAAGTGGTCTCTGGGAAAAAAGCAGAAATCCTGATATTCTCCCATAGGTTTAGCATTGTCAGGGAATCCCGGAAAATTCCCAGAAGTCAGGTTTCATATATATTGGTATACGCTGATAGTGCTGCACCGCTTGAAGCATGTATTAAGTGCTGTGGCCCTTGGAGCATTTATTAGTAGTATATGCTGATAGTGCTGCGGAGTCTGCACCACATATTAGTATACGCTGATGGTGCCGCGGGATTGAAAAATCCCGGAAATCCACGGAATCGCGGAGATCTTTCATCCGCGATAAAGCCGCGAAAGAGAATTACTTTGTTATATATTTTATTACACCGAATACTCTGTTCTGCCTCCTGCCAATGCTTAATACTGGTGGCGCCACCTGTGGTGCTCCATCGCACCTGCTAGCATGGGGAAACCTTGCTTGGTCCCCGGCAAGCAGTCCTTGGGCTTGGTACAAAGCATTACCGCATCGGACCATACATGGAAGATCTGTAGGGAGGGACCAGTGTAGTTCTTCCTCCGCGCGGTGTGCGCTACTCTGCGGCGGTTCGTCGTCAAGGCATTAAGACCATAGACCATCACTTTATTAAGCCTATAACATATACTAATACCGGCATCTATTTTAGGATTAATATTTACATTCCCTAAATATATATAATTAAAATAAAACTTTCAAAGTGAGATGCCGGTACATAGTTATTGCACAATATAACCGTAAATTGGGCATATGGGCTTAACGCCTTGACTGCTCCACCGCAGAGTAGCGCACGCACGGAGGAACACCTACACTGGTGCCGATGACATAAGGCTTTATGCCAAGTCTAAGGATAGCTTGTTCGTGGCGGGGGACCAAACTAGGGGAAACCTCATTGGTGTCGGAGGATATAAACCAACAAGGGCCCGCGACCCAACACTGGCCGCTGACACCGGTGTCGCAGTTTCAGTTCTCCGCCAGTTTCAGTTCTCCACATCGCTTCTACGCATGCGTCAAAATCGAACAGCATCGTCTGCACATGTGAGAACATCGAGCCAGATTCAAACCATCGCCGATCGCCGCAAATCGCTGCACTCATACTGTCACTATAGTGTGTCAGTGTCACTAACCTTATAAATTTTATATAATCGTGTTGGTAAACATGTTTTCTATATGTGTACCAAGCGATTTGTTTCTAGCTGGTTTGGTTTTAGAGATATTTCACTTTTTATGTGTGAGCGATTGCTCACGACCATTGACAATGCGCAGACGATGCTGTTAGATGTTGATGCATGCGCAGAAGCAATTGTGGGAACTTCAACTGCTGGGAAATGAAACTGCGACACCGGTCCCGGGGCGCCGCACGGCCCCACTTGAACGCCTATGACATTAGGATGCACCGGCCGTTAGCGACAGCTAACACGTGACACCGTCACTGGAACGAGGACCTCCCGCACCCGCCCTCCCCCGGCACTGTGCCCGGTACGACGTTGCCAGGCTTCCACCGCCCCCTGCCCTCCTCCTTGGAACACACTGCGCCGTCCCAAAGACCCTATAATACTAAGACAGCTCACTCCCTATCTCTCCCATGGTAATGTAAATTTTGCAGTGCCACCTTGTGGTGGGTTTGATCAGCCCGGCTGCGGGTTGGTGTTTCACATGTAAACACATACAATTATATTATACATGAGATAGGTAAGTATGAATACACATCAATATGAAATTGCTATGAACAAATACACATCATCATCAGCATCATCATCATCTTCACCATCATCACACATCTTTCACATTCATATATACATTTATACATATTATATAGCAACTGTTTAACCAAGAGAACAGCCAGCGCACCAAGTGGTGGGTTTGATCATTTTGATTACACAGTACAAGCTGAGTGAGCCGTCTTAGTATTATAGGGTCTTTGGCCGTCCTCCCCTCCCCGTCAACACGCCATTCTCAGGCTAAGGTCACCCCGTGTTCCTTTTTACGTGTACAGCATACTGATTGCAGCGTCAGGACCGAGGGTGGTGAGCTGAAATGTATGTGCGCTTAGTGATTACCAACACAAAAGTGGTGAGATGAAATGTACATGAACTTAGTGATTAAAGGAGTGGTGAGATGAAATGTACATGAACTTAGTGATTACCAACACAAGAGTGGTGAGATGAAATGTACATGAACTTAGTGATTAAAGGAGTGGTGAGATGAAATGTACATGAACTTAGTGATTACCAACACAAGAGTGGTGAGATGAAATGTATGCGAACTTAGTGATTAAAGGAGTGGTGAGATGAAATGTACATGAACTTAGTGATTACCGACACAAGAGTGGTGAGATGAACTGTACGCGAACTTAGTGATTAAAGGAGTGGTGAGATGAAATGTACATGAACTTAGTGATTACCGGCACATGAGTGGTTAGATGAAATGTACATGAACTTAGTGATTACCGACACAAGAGTGGTGAGATGAACTGTATGCAAACTTAGTGATTAAAGGAGTGGTGAGATGAAATGTACATGAACTTCGTGATTACCGGCACAAGAGTGGTTAGATGAAATGTACATGAACTTAGTGATTACCGACACAAGAGTGGTGAGATGAAATGTACATGAACATAGTGATTACAGGAGTGGTGAGATGAAATGTACATGAACTTAGTGATTACCGACACAAGAGTGGTTAGATGAAATGTACATGGCCTTAGCACTTGAATGTATCCTGTCCTAGTAATGGCAAGAGCCAGGCTAGTTAGCAACAAGTATCAAGTTGTGTAAGTCATTGGTTTGACTTGACCTCATGACCTTCCACATGAGATGCCATTGCTCTTATTAAGAGTCTTAGCTGATTCAGTCACTCTCCCTTATCCCAATCGCAGTGAATCAAACAACAGTGAGCCACCACAGCTGCCCTTGTGAGATTAATGTCGCTAAAGGCCATCAATCTGATTGGTTGGTTGTTGGAGTTTTACATCCTAGCAATATCTAAGGTCATATCAGGATGGGTACCGACTTGTGACAGTGCACAATCATTGTGACTTTATAGTGCTGCCCTATTGGGAAATCAGGCCACCAGCACCATGACCCGATATCACACTCAGTCACATTATCCTGACACTGAGCTAACCAGTCCTTATCCTATCTTATTAATGCTGAGTGCCAGGCTAGGAAGCGACAAGTATAAATTTGATAAGTCATTGGTTTGACTCGACTGGGAAACGAACTTCCGATCTCCCTCACGTGAGGCCTGCGCTTTACCAATTCGGCCACCACGCCCTGTCCATAAATCTGAAGACATTTCTCATTTATACAGGAATAACTCAAGTCTCACGAGAACTGGATTAATCATTTAATAAATGTCATCAGCAATATAGAAATTAATTGAAATACACATTCTTCCAAGGCACCAGCAACGTGTTCATTTATCATTAGGTTGCCATGGTGATTCTGTTGGGAGTAGAAAGAAAATATGGAAGTCATAATAACAAACAAAATGCTTATTTATGAGTCTGTTGTGACTGGTTCAATGATGAATAAAATTGTTTAAAATCACCAAGAATAATCATAGAAATGATGTTGTTTTACGTCCTAGCAACATCTAAGGTTATATCAGGACAGGTACCGACTTGTGACAGTGCACACTCATGATGACTTTACAGTGCTGTCCCACCGGGAAACCAGGTTGCCAGCACCATGACCTGATATCCCACTCAGTCACATTATCCTGACACCAAGCCAACCAGTCCTTGCCCTATCCTAATAATGCCGAGCGCCTGGCTAGGAAGCGACAAGTATCAATTTTTAAGTCATTGGTTTGACTCTACCGGGGTTCGAACCCACAACCCCACGATCTACCAACATGGGAGACGGACGCTCTAACTCATTCGGCCATCCCGACTGGTCCATAGAAATGATGTTCCAAGAATGTACTGATCAGATGGGAATGGGATGCCCGAATGAGTTGTCTCCCGTTTTGGTTAATCGTAGGATTCGAACCCACGGTTCGAACCCTGGTCGAGTCAAACCAATGACTTAAAAATGTATAGTTGTTGCTTCATAGCCACGTGCTCGGCATTATTAGGACAGGGCAAGGACTGGTTGGCTCAGTGTCAGAATAATGTGACTGAGTGGGATATCAGGTCATGGCGGTGGTGGCCTGGGGGGCTGGTGGCCTGATGGGGGCAGCACTATAAAGTCACCATGAGTGCGCACTGTCAGAAGTCGGTACCCATCCTGATATGACCTTAGATGTTGCTAGGACATAAAACAACAAACAAACAAAATCTATATTTATAAATATAGCAACATTGATTAGCTATCTGATAAAGTTGCATAGTCTGATGGGTTTGAGTTTATGTCATTTCTCTGAGATAAATATATTAAATTGATTGTTATAGTCTACCTTGCTTTTGTTTGAAGTCGTTTTCATTTTAAATGGTTAACTTTTGAGATATTGGAAGTGTGAACATATAAATTAATTTTGGCATGCATGCCAAAACTCTGACACCACCGGCT
This sequence comes from Branchipolynoe longqiensis, assembly GCA_030323885.1. Taxonomy (NCBI): domain Eukaryota; kingdom Metazoa; phylum Annelida; class Polychaeta; order Phyllodocida; family Polynoidae; genus Branchipolynoe; species Branchipolynoe longqiensis. The sequence goes on along the minus strand of CM059186.1, from coordinate 171,239,629 downwards.
TCTGCAATAACAGGTTCTATTAAATTGCCTCAGTATTCCTTTCTATTTAGCAACAAATGCTTAATAAGTGCATCAGTATCTAACTTATATATCTAGAATCAAATCTAGATAATTGTTTTGATTTTGACACTACGTCAGACTATGCCGGTGTAGCAGGAAATCACAAACCCTGTAAATTGCAAACCCCCACTTGTGATTTCCTAGGAAATCGCAAACCCCCATGCCATATATGGGCATGGGGGTTTTGTGATTTCCTAGGAAATGTCATATCCCCCCTGGACATCGCAAACCCCCCATGTTTGGCAGTCTTAAAGCAAGCACATGTGCTTTGTGCAGGTTTGTTTTGCTTTTAAAATTCCCACAATGCACAGTGACGCTGGAATTACGAACTGGTCTATTGTAAACATTGTATTTATGTAAACATGATTAAGCCACATTTATTTTTATATGAGAGGGATCCCTCACAAGATGGATTAATTGATTATTTCATGCCTGTCACAGCAAGGGCCATATTCACTGCCATCACTCACTAGAAGGATAGGGGAACAGGTCAATTTGTGTCAAAGATACTAGACTATAGCATTAAGAAAAGCCAGTACAACTATCAGTAGCCTTACTTTTTTCAGCGCATGGGTGGTCAGAACTGGACTATCGCAAAGATGTTTTCATTAGGATTAATCCATCTTGAAATCCTTGAATCCATTTTATCCCCCCCCCCCCAGATATGGTAGACGTTCAAAATCAAACATATAACTGCCATGCTTGGAGTGATAAATGCTACAAAGCATGGCGGGTTTGCGATTTCCCGGGGGGGTTGTGATTTCCTAGTAAATCGCAAACCCCGGGGTGTTTTAAGGCAGTGCGCACTCTCCCCTGAATACAACTGATGTAAAAACGAGTGGACATGACAGGCGTCCCTATCCCTGTGTCAAGAAGTGTCACTGCGCGCGTGTGTGTGAATGGGTGTGTGGGTGTGGGTGTGGGTGTGTGTGTGTGTGTGTGTGGGTGTGGGTGTGGGTGTGTGGAGGCAGTTGAGGTGGAACGTGTCGCAGGTGTACCCAGCGCACTGCAAAACCCGACCAGCCATTAATAACAGGGCAATGGTCACGTGACCGGTGTAGTTACGGCGAGTCTCGCGTTGCCCGGCGTTTCCACCAGAGGGAGTAAGGGTCAGAGGGTTGGTGTGTAGTAGGAGGGAGAGAAGGAGGGTGAGGAGGATGAGGAAAAGGAGGATGGTAAAGAGGGGAAGGGTAAAGGGGATGAGAAAAAGGAAAAGGAGGAAGAGAATGGCTATGAGAATGAGGAGGAAGAGAGGGAGGAAGAGAAGAAGGAAGAGGAGGAGGAAAAGGAGGAGGAAGAGGAGAAGGAAAAGGAGGATGAGATTTGTTTGTTTTGTTTGTTTGTTATTGTTTTACGTCCTAGCAAGATCTAAGGTCATATCAGGACAGGTACCGACTTGGGACAGTGCGCACTCATGCCTCCCCGTCAACACACGAGATGCCATTGCTCTTATTAAGAGTCTTAGCTGATTCAGTCACTCTCCCTTATCCCAATCGCAGTGAATCAAACAATAGTGAGCCACCACAGCTGGGAGACCACTGGGAGACCAGGCCGCCAGCATTATGACCTGATATCCCACTCAGTCACATTATCCTGACACTGAGCCAAGCAGGCCTTGCCCTACCTAATAATGCCGAGGAGGATGAGAAATAAGAGAAAGGACAAAGAAGGATGAGAAGGAAGAGAAGGAGTAAGAGAAGAATGGAGAGGAAGACAAGAAAGCGAAGGAGAATGAGGGGACCAGGAGGAAGAGGAGGAGGAAGAGAAGGAGGTAGCAAAGGAAGTACAGAAGAGGAGGAGGAAGAGAAGGAGGTAGAGAAGGAAGTAGAGATGAGCAGGAGGACGAAGAGGAAGAGGGGGAAGGGAAGGAGGTAGAGAAGGAGGTAGAGAGAAGGAGGAAGAGGAAGAGGAGGAGGAAGGGAAGGAGGTAGAGAAGGAGGTAGAGATGAGGAGGAAGAGGAAGAGGAGGAGGAAGAGAAGGAGGTAGCAAAGGAAGTAGAGATGAGGAGGAAGAGAAGGAGGTAGAGATGAGGAAGAGGAAGAAGAGGAGGAAGAGAAGGAGGTAGCGACGGAGGTAGAGATGAGGAGGAGGAAGAAGAGGAGGAGGAAGAGGAGGTAGTGAAGGAAGTAGAGATGAGCAGGAGGAGGAAGAGAAGGAGGTAGCGAAGGATGTAGAGATCAGGAGGACAAGGAAGAGGAGGAGGAAGAGAAGGAGGTGGCAAAGGAAGTAGAGATGAGCAGGAGGAGGATGAGGAGGAGGAGGAAGAGGAGGAGGAAGAGAAGGGGGTAGCGAAGGAAGTAGAGATGAGCAGGAGGAGGAAGAGGAGGAAGAGAAAGACGGAGAGAAAGGATGAGAGGAGGGAGAGAAGGGGCATGACAATGAGGATAGGAATATGAAGAATGAGGAGGATGAGGAAGGATTAGAATGCAGAAGAGAATGAGGATGTTATGTGTGTATGTGCAAGCAAGTGCCTGGGAATGAGTGGAAATGTGAGAATGAGTGGGAATGAGTGAGAATGAGTGAGATGAGTGAGCATGAGTGAGAATGAGTCAAATTGAATGGGAATGAGTGAGAATGAGTGAGAATGGGAATGAGTGAGAATGTAATGGGTAATGAATGCTAATATGCGGAAATGAGTGAGATTAAAAGTGAGGTAGCTGGTGTTTTCATGCAATCTATCAACATTCCTGAGCTCCTTGTCTGGTTTAAACAGTCCCGTTAGTTTAAGACCACCTTAAACTTAAAGGTCACTCTCACTCTCAACAACAACAGGACGAGCCAATGGGCTGTCAATTACACCCCCGCCCGCCAACCCTTATTTGGGGCAGGTGACCTACTTCAGGAGGTCACGTGGTGCTGCCTCCATTGTTGATGTCTATAGCCCTCCGCAGAGTGCCCACCTATTAGGGCACTCACTGACTGGTCCCCTGTCGTTTGCGGGCCATGTGGCGTCTGTTTACAAACACTGAAAGGGCAGTTGCTATGGCGACTGACCTGTCAATCAAAAGGTTCTAACGGGTTCAACTGTTTGGATTTAACTTTCATATAATTAGGATTGATAGATAGCCTTAGAGAAACTATCAGCCTTCGGCAGTGCATGATCGCAGTGTAGCTGACCTGAGTGCCAGTATCTGGGAGAAACTGCGAGCTGATACAAGAAATGTAGAAAACATGGCGGTGTTTAAAGCTGCATAGTCCGATGGTTTTGGATGTCTGTCTTTTTTCTGAGATAAATATATTAGATCGATCACTAGTATCTACTTTACATTAGTTCAAAGTTACTTTTATTTTAAATGGTAAACGTTACAGATATTTTGAGTGCAAACATGGAAAATTAGTTTTGGCAAGCTTGCCAAAACTCCGATACCATAGACTTCTGCAGTAACGGGTTCTGTTAAATTGACTCAGTGTTGCCTTCTATGCAGAAACAAATGCTTAATAAGTGCATCAGTATTTAAGTTAGATATGTCAAATCAAATCTAGATAAATGGTTTGGTTTTGAAAATTTGATATTTCATTGGACTATGCAGCTTTAAGAAACTAGTAAAAAATAATCGAATGTGGAAAAACAACTTGTGGTTAGCTACAAAGTCATGCATGACCAGTGTGATCCTATAGCAGTAGGTGCACAGCATGACTCCAATGTTCACAGGCAAAATGCTGGCTGATGTATATTTCCTTAGTACAGTATAACCTCATTAAACCAAACTTGAAGGGACCTTAGAAATTTGTTTGGATTAACCGATCATTGGTTTAACCGAGCTTTGGCTTTGACTTTGACTTGGCTTTGGCAAAAACGTGGGTACATTATGAATGTAATATACAATGTATGTGGACACTTTGATTAATGTTTTTTATGTATATACAGCATAAACCCATTAAACCAGGCTTGGTTAAACCAAATGATCGGTTAATTCAAACTTTTATCGGCGGCCCAGCAAAATACTACCATTTATCATATAAAAAAGTCTCAAATGACCTTATAACCACATGAAAGCTTGGTTTAACCATACCAAAAACTTTGTTTGAATTAACCGATAATTTGGATTAACCGACTTTGGTTTAACCGACTTTTTTTATATGATAAATGGTAGTATTTTGCCGGGCCGCCAAAAAGAGTTTGGATTAACCGATCGTTTGGTTTAACCGAGCTTGGTTTAACGGGGTTGTACTGTACAACACAAACAAGTAACGATATAAACCTATCTAAATCAAGTTACGATAGAAATGAAGAACAAAAAACTCCTACAAATGGATTAACACAAAGCGTGGTAAAATCTTGATTCGGGCTGTTTGCAATCTACAACCAGTTACAATGTGTAAACAAGAAACAACAACACAACCAAAATTATTACTAAAACAAAATTCAAAAGATTTGAATCAAATTGGACTAGTGCTGCCCAGCGGTGAAAATAAGTGCTGTCGTTCCTTCGCCGAATAATGGCATTTTGTGACAGACGAAAAGCCGAGTCCTCTGATTAAATGCTTACTTCAAAGGCTGCGTCCACTTAACCTAATTTGCATTGAAACCAGTATTACACTGATCGATTGCACCCAGTATGCCTCTGCGCCGTGAACTAGAACTACAAATTAAGTTTGTTTGACATTGTTTTATGCCCTAGCAACATCTACGGTTATATCAGGACAGGTACAGACTTGTGACAGTTCGCACTCATGGTGACTTTATAGTGCCCCATTGGCAAATCAGGCCACTGCCACCATGACTCGATATCCCACTCAGTCACATTATCCTAACACTGAGCAAACCAGTCCTTGTCCTATCCTATTAATGTCGAGCGCCTGGCTAGGAAGCGACAGGTATCAATTTTAACGTCATTGGTTTGACTCGACCGGGAACCAAACTCCCGACCTTCCGCACGCGAGGCCCACACTCTACCGATTAAGCCACCGTGTCCAGTACAAATTGAGTACAATTTGCTTAGCACATGTCTTGTTGTGGTTAAAAACAAATTAAGTAAGAGAAATGTTTATTCAGTAAACAACTTCTTTTATCGGCGTCAAAGCACTTTCTTCCAAGCATGGAACTTTTTTTTAAAATAATTTTATTTTACATAATTGGGGGTGCTGTATGAAATAACAAACTTTTATATTCATTGATATAAGGTAGGACTAAAGAATGATTATATATGTAGATCAAAAGAGGACCTTATAAAAAAACCCACTGAGAACAGGAACATAACATCGGTTACTCGGCTGGATCAGCCCTTGGGGAAGCCATACAGTTAGTTAGTTACCTTACTACATGTTTGTGGTTAACTAAAACTCAACTCAAATCAATTCAAGAACAAGAAGAACAAGAAGAACAAGAACAAAAAGAACAAGAACAAGAACAAGAACTACCAGAACAAAAACAACAAGAACCAGAAGAACAAGAACGAGAACAAAAACAAGAAGATCAAGAACAAGAACAAAAAGAACAAGAACAAAAAGAACAAGAACAAGAACTACAAGAACAAAAACAAGAAGAACCAGAAGAACAAGAACGGGAACAAAAACAAGAAGATCAAGAACAAGAACAAAAAGAACAAGAACAAGAACAAACAAAAAGAACAAGAACAAGAACAAAAATAACAAGAACAAAAAGAACGAGAAAAAGAAGAATGAGAGGAACAAGACCGAGAACAAAAAGAAAGGGAAGAAGAAATGGAAGATTAAGAGGAAATTATCAAATAAAAATTAGAAGAATTTTTTTAACCCAGAAAATTAGAAAAGGGAGAAGGAGCCGAAAATTAGAAAAAGAAAAAGGAAAAAGAAGTTGACTACTGGTAGAACTGAAGGAGTCTTATTTCAACTTTACATTGTGTCAGCCAGGCAGCTAGGTTCTCAGGAAACCTATCCATGAGGCACCGATGTACCTAGGCTCACATGTGTGTGAGTGTGTGTACTTGTGATTGATTGATTGATTGATTGGTGGTTGCTTTACACCGTGTCGGCAGCATAGGCCATATTCACGGCGAGAAATGTTTGTTTTTTGTTCAAACCATCGCTTTTACATGTAAAAGCAGACAATCAATTATGTGCCAATAGACACTAATTAAATTAGAAAGCTCACAATCATATATCTGTGGTCAAGGGAAACAAGTTCCCATAGAAAAAGAAAAGTTTCATTAATAATTAATAGAATCCATTTAGTAAACTATATAAGGTGGTACAGTCCAGCTGCCCTCAAAAAGGCTAAAATGTTTTCCTGTTTTACCTTAGTAAAAAGGTCATGCATACTGCCTGCAGTGTAGAACCGTTGGCGCAGGGCCAAAAAATCAACGCAACTTAGTAAAATGTGTTTGAGTGTCAGTGGGGACTGACACCCAATACATTCAGGGGGAGGTTCCCCCTTGAGCAGAAAAGCATGTGTAAGCCACGAGTGGCCAACACGGCAGCGGCTAAGGACCACTTGGTCCCGCCGACCTCCCGCATGAGTCTGTGGTGGCTTTCCCACAGATGGTTCAATTTCTTTAAGTTTATTGATGTTTTCATCCCACTCATGTTGCCATTTGGATTTTATGTGGGTGGCTATTAGTGGTTTCAGATCAGAGTGAGGGATCAGACACGGTTCAAGATCACAGTTCAGGGCCTTCTTCGCAGCCCGATCAGCTCGTTCGTTTCCTTGTATGCCAGCATGGCCAGGCACCCAGCACAGGTGGATATCATACCCATCTGTTGTCAGTTGGTTCATTTTATAAATGACCGTTGCTAGAATAGGGTGATTCGTTTTCAGTCCAGCAACAGCCAGGATGCAAGAGAAGGAATCACTGTATATAACATAGTTAGTGTGGTTGGATACCTCGATACACTCCAAAGCGAGAAGGAGTGCTCGGGCCTCTGCAGTGAAAATCGAGCTCTGATCGGGCAAACGTACACCAAATTTTTCCCGTCGTGTGTGTGTGAGTGAATGCGTGTGTGCGCGTGTGAGTGTGAGTATGTGTGAGCGAGTGTATGTGTGTGAGTTAAGCCGTGTTCACACAGACAAAATGTGAGGCGAATCAGACAAATCGAATCAGGTGAGTCGCATTAGCCGCCCGTTCACACGGGCAGTACTTGGGCCGGAAATCGAAATCTGCGCATGAGCAAGTCCAGGCTAACCAGCGCCATTTTGGGTTCGACGATGCTGGCACCAGAGAGTGTGGGTTCGACCTAGATATGTAATGACTGAATCGTATTGGTTTGGAACGGTCAAAACTTCTGCTGGGCAGTGAAACCCTAAAAATAAATGATAAAAAAAATAGCTGTGCACCTCTAGCAGGTTCATAGACCAAATTATATAATATGCGCTTTTGATCGACCGGTAAGTCAACAAACTAAGGTGTCGACTGCGCATGCGTGTCACGTCCTTAATCCGCATCAGTGCGTTCACACGGCCAAAAATAATCCGCATCACAGAAATCGATTCACGTAAACTACCTCGCTAGGTGGTTTACAGTATCCGCATCACGTGAATCGAATCAGCCCTAATCCGCCTCAGACGTCCGTTCACACGACAAATGTGATGCGAACTATACAAGTCGCTTTCTACGAATCGATTTACATCGCCCGTGTGAACACGGCTTACGTGTATGTATGTGTGTGTGAATGTGTATGTATGTGTGCGAGTGAGTGTGTGTGAGTGTGTCTGTGGTAAGTGAGTCTGTACATGTATGTGTGTGTATGTGTGTGGGTGCGTGATTGTGTGTGAGTGAGTGTGAGTGAATGTGTGAGTGTGTGGTGAATGGTGGTGAATGTGTGTGAATGTGTGAGTGAATGTATGTGTGAGTGAATGTAAGTGTGAGTGAATGTGTGTGTGAGTGTGTGTGTGTGGTTGCGTGAGTGCGTGTGAGTGTGAGTGAATGTGTGGTGAATGTGTGTGAATGTGTGAGTGTGTGTGTGAATGTAAGTGTGAGTGAATGTGTGTGTGAGTTTGTGTGTGTGTGTCGGGGGGGTGGGGGCTTACCTTCACCTGTAGCTGATTAGTCCTTCCGCTATCCACTTGTAATCACGATGAAACTCCCACAGCTGTAACCAGCGGCCTGACTCATCCACCCACCCACCCACCCACCCACCCACACGGCCTGAGATTGCATCTCGTCGGGATGAGTTTCCGGTCCCACGTGACCCGTTGATAGACACCCAGATCGAGCTCGGATCAAGGCTTAGGAGAGATTGGTTGGTTGTTGGAGTTGTATGCCCTGGTAACATCTAAGGTCACATGTACCAACTTGTGACAGTGCACACTCATGGCGACTTTATAGTGCTGCCCCATTGGGAAATCAGGCACAATGACTCAGTATCCCACTCAGTAATATTATCCTGACACTGAGCTAACCAGTCCTTGCCCTATCCTATTAATGCCGAGCACCAGGCTAGGAAGCGACAAGTACCAATTTTATAAGTCATTGGTTTGACTCGACCGGGAACCAAACTCCCGACCTTCCGCACACGAGGCCTGCGCTCCACCGATTTGGTCACCATGCCCGGTCGCTTCGGAGAAAGGATTCAGGGAAGGATGGGAAGGGCGGAGTGTGTGTGTGTTGCGGGTGGGGGTGGGGGTGGGGGTGGGGGGGGGGGGGGTCTGTTCACCTGGTGGAAGAGCAGCGTTTTAGAGGGCTAAGTCTGAGAGGGAGGGAGAGAGGGAGGAGGTTATCTTCATCTGTAGCAGAATAATTCACGAACAAAATGTTGATCATTCCCTTCCGACATTCCACAGCCATTATTATTCTGGTTTCTGTATCACGTGGCGCCATGTTGGAAACAACATGGGTAATTCAGAGACACAGAATTACGGTAGTGACCCCTTACTGAAAAACCGGAACTGGAACTGGAACTCTTCCCACCAACTGCATCTCTCCTCATCTGGCACCAGGACACGAACCAGACAACATCGCTTCTCTGGCCCACCCTCTCTTAGAGCCTGAACGCCTCTTAAAAACGTAACACAATGCTTCGATTTTCCCACCTTTTCCCAACCCATATTTTTCCAGGATGTTATGATGTTCATTTCCACATACACATGACCATCTCATTTATGTACTTCTTATATATATATCCAGCTTACTTTCTTAATTCTGCTGACTTTCAAATCCCCTCTACCGCCCATAATACCGCAAATATTTTCGCATAACATTTATACCAAATCTGATTTAATATCCCATGTGGATTTCTTTTATTCACACACAATGCAGCATAATGTTCAATGAACATAACGGACCTTCATTTTGTTTATTTAAACTTCATATTGAAAAGATTTCCATGGTTTATTTGTTTCTGAATAAGGATATTTTTATATCAAGTTTTGAATATTGCATTAACTCCCAACGCTGGAGCAGGCAACACGCCTTGAAGGTAATCTATAATGGAATTATCTGAAAGATAAAAGGTAATGTCCTCTTTATGGCAGGCACCCCCACCCCCTCCCGCATATTAATTAGAAGTAGGAATAGAATTATCCACGTTCGAATCGATATGGGAATGTAACCATGGTGATGTCATATATTACAGTAGTTTCTATGAAAAAAATAATTTTGTATATACCGTATATGTCCCAATAGAAGCATGTTACCCAATAGAAGCACACCCCCCATTTCAAGATTGAAAGCATGCATACATTTACGATCATATTCAGACTGAATTCACGTAAAATAAAACAATCCCACTTTATTTCAGCGGCACGACAAAAACAAATGAAAATTTACGATCATATTCAGACTGAATGCACATAAAATAAGACAATCCCACTTTATTTCAGAGGCACAACAAAAACAAATCCATGAAATTCTTTAACTTTGAATAGGCGTGCATCCATGTGTTTGCACTCGCACAGTGCACGTCTATTGGGACATATACAATGAATAGAAATGAAAGAACAAAGACTTTCAATGCAGAAAAGTAGTACAACTCAAAGTCAATGTTATAATCAGGAGAAGCGAAAAGAATGAGACTATCAAGATAGTGTCGTGGGTGGTGGTGAAAATGGTTGCGCCTAGAGCAGGATTCGAACACACACTTCTTGGCGTTCCTGGCACACAAAAAAACAACAACAAAAAACAAACTAACATAACAGCTCAGATCAAATGGCTACTACCAAAGTGAGACTATTGCTGTTCAGCGATGAAAACAAGCCATGATACGACTTACTCGTTATGGACAGGGTAAATAAACCATGACAAAAAAAATATATAAAAAATTCCAAGACTAAAATGCTAACCATTACACTACCTAGGCTCCCTTATTCAATCACCCTATCCACGCGCACATGTTTAGGCGACTCTTTGCCTGGGAGGTTGGTGCAGACTAATACTCGTATAATACACTCGCCCCCTTGTAAAATTCTCCGATTAAGTATGTATTGAGTATCGAGATGGCTAAATGGGAAACAGTACTCCCTTTATCCCTCTCCCTTATCTCGCCCAGTCACACGGTCACCGTCATGTTATGTGGTAATCCCACGATGGCTAGGTGGTGGCCGGAGCTGGGTGGGAAGGGGGGGGTGAGTCCTGAAGGCAGCCAATGGTGAACTATGTTAGGGAGAGATCATGCGGGAGAGGAATGAGTGGTGTGCATGAGTGTAATAGCCAATAAGGAGGTCTATAACATCCACTGTTGTATGTATCTGAAAACATTATATAAGTGAATAAAACTAAGCATTCAGGATCATCTATTATCTACTCTTCTGCTGGTGCTGAACTCGGATCGTGTGTTGTGTCATGTGTTGTATCTACTATGGGATAAGCTCTAATATATAATTCGTACAATACAGAGAGAAAAGGGGAACTATGAACCGTACGCACTAAACAGGATATCGGGGTAGTACAGCCAACGGCATGAGTGCCAACAGTGAAAAGGGCCATAACTCCGCATGCCACCTAGATGGATCGGCCAATTCAATAGCTTTCTGTAGCCCGCATATATCATGCGGGGGTCCGCAACCATAGGATTTCATATGGGCACGGATTTCATACCCTGATGGAATTGTAAGTCTTTTAAATGGTTTACGTCCATAAGTCGGCTTAATGCTCACAATCGCATACATACAGGCAATGCCCTTACATAATACTACACAGAGAAAGTTCATACAATGCATAGCTTTACAGGACCCAGGTCACGGAAGCCAGTGTAATGGGGGTGATGAAAATTCAATAATCCACGCCAACCTGTCTATATGACTACAATATCCTTCAACGCCTACTTTTCAAACCACTCTCTCCTCTTCCTCTTCCTCTTCATCTCCATCTCTTGCGCACTCATGGTAACTTCACAGTGCTTCCCCTTTGGGAGACCAGGCCACCGGCACTATAACCTGATTGATATCCCACTCAGTCACATTATCCCGACAATGCCCTACCCAGTCCTTGCCCTCTCCTATTAACGCCAAGCACCAGGCAGCGACAAGTCATTACTTGGGCGAGATTTCAACTCCTGACTTTTCCGCACGGGAAGTCTCCGCTCTTACCGATTACTGCGTCTGGTGGATTTTTTTGTTTGTTTGACTTTGACACCCTGGCAACATCTAATGTCATATCAGGATGGGTACCGGCTAGTGACAGTGCACATTCATGGCGACTTAATACTTATAAAGTTATAGTGCTGCCCGACTGGGAGAACAGGCTACCAGCATCATGATCTGATATCCCACTCAGTCACATTATCCCAACAATGCGCGACCAAGTCCTTGCCCTCTCCTATTAACGCCAAGTGCCAGGCTAGTTAGCGACAAGTATCAATTTTATAAGGCATTGGCTTGACTCGGCTGGGATTCTAAGTCCTGACTTTTCGCATTTACTGCGCTCTTACAGATTGGGTCACTCACTGCATCTGGTGAGGTGTGATGGCGGGTGGGGTGGGGGGGCGGTGTTGCTGGCCTGGCATATCGCACATGGGTCTTGGCCTATTGGCAGCCCATCAGGTGGGGGTGGGGGTCGGGAGGGGGGGGGGGGGGTTGCTGGCCTGGCATTATCGCACATTGGGTCTTGGCCTTATTGGCAGTCCCATCAGGTGGGGGGGGGGGGGGGGGGGGGGGTGGTGTGTGGCCTGGCATATCGCACATCTGTGTCTTGGCCTATTGGCAGTCCCATCAGGTGTGGGGGGGGGGGGAGGGGTAGGGGGGGGGAATGGTGTTGCTGGCCTGGCATATCGTACAAGTGTGTCTTGTCCTATTGGCAGTCCCATCAGGTGGGGGGGGGGGGGTGGGGAGGTAGGGGGGGGGGGGGGGGGGGGGGATGGTGTTGCTGGCCTGGGCATATCGCACAAGTTTGTCTTGTCCTATTGGCAGTCCCATCAGGTGGGGGGGGGGGGGGGGTTAGGGGGGGGGGGGAGGGGGAATGGTGTTGCTGGCCTGGCATATCGCACAAGTGTGTCTTGTCCTATTGGCAGTCCCATCAGGTGGGGGTGGAAACCTCGGTGACCCCTCAACACCTCGATGTTGCCCCTATCGGTGACTTCGGCGCCACATCTTTATGACGCACGTGTCAGCTGGCGTCCCGCTGCATGACCTCTGACCCGACACCACGTCACACACGCGTCCCGTCACGTCACGTCACGTGAGACGCCGCCATCGCTGAATGACCTTCCCAGAGCATGCGCCGGAATGGTAAATAACTAAACCGGAAGCGGTACAGCGCAGGCCTCCTGTGCAGAAGGTCGGGAGTTCGGTTCCTGGTCGAGTCAAATCAATGACTTACAAAATTGATACTTGTCGCTTCCTAGCCAGGCGCTCGGTGTTATTAGAATTAGGCCAAGGACTGGTTGGCTCAGTCTCTGGACATTGTGACTGAGTGGGATATCGGGTCATTGTGTCGGTGGCTTGGTCTTCCAGTGGGGCAGCACTATAAAGTCACCATGAGTGTGCACTGTCACAAGTCGGTACCCTTCCTGATATGACCTAAGATGTTGCCATGACGTAAAACTCCCAACAACCAACCATCAAACAGCTAAAGGTCCCCATTACTATCAAACCTGGAGTGATTATGTAATGTATAGATCTACTCCAGCACACGCATATCATTAATTATGTAATTATCCTGCTGTGTTTATCTCTTCAGCACTGATCGATATAAGAAAAAATCCTCCGGTGCAACTGACACTGGTCAACACCTGGTAAAGGCGAGGCAGGCTGAAGGTGGCACCACCGGTAGTGTTGGATCTTTGGTACCTTTATACTCGCATAATACGTTATACATCACATATATGTTTTATACTTTACCTGCTTTGATTATACTATTGTTAATTACACGTAATTGTTATTTCACTGCCAATGTTGCTTTAATAAAAATGTAACACTAGGTCAACCAGAAGACTCCAAATCAATGTCTTCCATTTATTTTCTTTTTATAAGTTCTCAGTTCCTGCCAACTCAGTTCGTTTAAAGATAAACCTTACTTCAGTTTGAAGCAATTTTTTGGGGTAAAAATCTAACTTAGCAGATTCTTGAAGTGAAAACAGGCTAAATTAATTCAGGAAAATAAGTCATAGGTTTCAAAACAAACAGATTCTATTAAATTGACTTAATATTCCTGTCTATTCTATCACTGATCAGGCTCCTGTGCACTGCTACTCTGAGTGCAAGGGTGGAGATGAAGCACACTGCATCAATCCAGAACACTGGTGCAGTGTACGTGTCAGACAGTGGGACATACAAAGACCATGTCACCAACGAGGGAGTCCGTGCCAAGATCTAGCAGGCAATTGGACCACACAATTGCAGATTTGTTGTAACACAGTATGAACTTCGTGTAAGTATGAACTTCAATTTAATGTAGCATTTGGTTGCTTGGTGGAAGATCACCCGTTGGGGGAGCCATATGTTTGTGGTTAAATCAAACTTAGCACAACTCAACAAACAAAGCTCTCCAGTCAATCGTATAGAGATGCGAACTGCAATGGTATGACCAAATTTCCTGTTCATCAGGTTTGACCTAAATCATCTTGCAAGGCACGGTGAAAGGGGGAAGATGTTTGTTTGTTTGTTGTTGTTTTACATCCTAGCAACATCTAAGGTCATATCAGGACGGGTACCGACTAGTGACAGTACGCACTCATGGCAATTTTATAGTGCTGCCCCACTGGGAAATCAGGCCGCTGGCACCATGATCTGACCACCTCTCCATATACACTGATGGTTCGAAAGACCAAAGCCGGGTAGCTGCTGCAGCAGTCTGCCGACGGGAAAAATTTGGTGTACGTTTGCCCGATCAGAGCTCGATTTTCACTGCAGAGGCCCGAGCACTCCTTCTCGCTTTGGAGTGTATCGAGGTATCCAACCACACTAACTATGTTATATACAGTGATTCCTTCTCTTGCCTCCTGGCTGTTGCTGGACTGAAAACGAATCACCCTATTCTAGCAACGGTCATTTATAAAATGAACCAACTGACAACAGATGGGTATGATATCCACCTGTGCTGGGTGCCTGGCCATGCCGGCATACAAGGAAACGAACGAGCTGATCGGGCTGCGAAGAAGGCCCTGAACTGTGATCTTGAACCGTGTCTGATCCCTCACTCTGATCTGAAACCACTAATAGCCACCCACATAAAATCCAAATGGCAACATGAGTGGGATGAAAACATTAATAAACTTAAAGAAATTGAACCATCTGTGGGAAAGCCACCACAGACTCATGCGGGAGGTCGGCGGGACCAAGTGGTCCTTAGCCGCTGCCGTGTTGGCCACTCGTGGCTTACACATGCTTTTCTGCTCAAGGGGGAACCTCCCCCTGAATGTATTGGGTGTCAGTCCCCACTGACACTCAAACACATTTTACTAAGTTGCGTTGATTTTTTGGCCCTGCGCCAACGGTTCTACACTGCAGACAGTATGCATGACCTTTTTACTAAGGTAAAACAGGAAAACATTTTAGCCTTTTTGAGGGCAGCTGGACTGTACCACCTTATATAGTTTACTAAATGGATTCTATTAATTATTAATAAAACTTTTCTTTTTCTATGGGAATTTGTTTCCCTTGACCACAGATATATGATTGTGAGCTTTCTAATTTAATTAGTGTCTATTGGCACATAATTGATTGTCTGCTTTTACATGTAAAAGCGATGGTTTGAACAAAAAACAAACATTTCTCGCCGTGAATATGGCCTATGCTGCCGACACGGCGTAAAGCAACCACCAATCAATCAATCAACCATGATCTGATATCCCACTCAGTCACATTATCCTGACACCGAGCTAACCAGTCCTTGCCCTGTCCTAATAATGCCGAGCACCAGGCTAGGAAGTGACAAGTATCAATTTTTAAGTCATTGGTTTGACTCAACTGGGAACCAAACCCGCGAACTCCCGATCTTCCGCATGCGAGGCCTGTGCTCTACCAATTCAGCCACCGCGCCCGGTAAAGGGGGAAGAAAACAAGGCGGACAAAGGAAGCGGTGGGAAGACAACATCAGGGAATGGACAGGCGTGGAGTTTGGTAGGTCCCAGAGGGCAGTGGAGAACAGTGAGAACTGGAGAAAACTGGTTGCAAAGTCATTTATGGTGCTGCAACGACTCTCGTTGTTAAAAGATTGATGATGATTATGTGGTGCACTGGGGGTACAGCAATAAGTCTGACTAACTGCACACAGAGA
The DNA here is from genome assembly GCA_030323885.1 of Branchipolynoe longqiensis. NCBI lineage: Eukaryota > Metazoa > Annelida > Polychaeta > Phyllodocida > Polynoidae > Branchipolynoe > Branchipolynoe longqiensis. The sequence goes on along the minus strand of CM059186.1, from coordinate 171,224,002 downwards.
GTTGGGGGCTGGGGGGGGGGGGGGTTACCAGGGTTACTAAATAGGACAACGTGTGTGTGACCAGAGTCGGCACTCTGTACTTGGGGTGACAAGATGGTGGGGGAGCTGGCAAACACGCATTCCAGAAGTGGTATTTTATCTAACGCAAAATATTTGACATGCAAATTTCACTACAATCTAGATCTTGTTTTATTTAACGATGCCTCTAGAGCACATTGATTTTCATATCATCGGCTATTCGATATCAAACATATGGTCATTCTGACATATTTCTTTGGAGGAAATCTGCTACTGCCACATAGGTTACTCTTTCCGATAAGCAGCAAGGTCTTTTATATGCACTTTCCCACAGACAGGATGGCACATTCCACACACACCCTTTGATGAACGAGTTGTGGACCGCTGGTTGGAACAGAAAATAGCCCAAACTGCAAATGGGTCCACTGAGCAGAACAATCTACATTAAAAACAAATGCATGGAGAAAAAGAATCCATGCGAAGTTTGATCATCTGGAAGCGCGTGGTTCAAAGTGAGTTTAAAACATTGGGTTTAGCACTTGTAATAGGGCTGGGAGGGGTACTAGCCCCAACTTCCGGTGTGTAAACACGCCGGGTCCCAGCTTCAGCCCCTACTCGGAGACTGGCTGGCAGTGAAGCGGAATACCCGCATTCATTGCAGTGCTCTCAGCGTTTCCAGATCACCAGCCGTAAAGGCGACACCTGGTGGACTGCGGACGAAGCTCAAGAGGCCGAAAGGCTTAAGCACCTCTCTGTGCAATATGTTAGGGATGCGTGGGATAAGTCCGCTGATCCACACCCTGCACTTCACTGCGACTGCCTCTGGGACCCATAAGTAAAGGCCGGGACACTGGGCGCGGTGGCTGAATTGGTAGAACGTGGGCCTCGCCTGCGGAAAGTCGGGACTTTGGTTCCCGGTCGAGTCAAACCAATGAGTTATAAAAATATATATGTGTCGCTACCTAGCCTGACGCTTGGCATTAATAGGATAAGGCTAGGACTGGTTAGCTTAGTGTAAGGATAATTTCACTGAGTGGGATATTGGGTCATGTTGCTGGCGGCCTGATTTTCTAGTGGGACAGCACTACAAAGTTGCCATGAGTGCATACTGTCACAAGTCAGTAGATACCCGTCCTGATATGACTTTAGATGTTGCCACAACGTGAAACTCCAACAACCCACCAAAGACCAGGGGTCGAACCGTGTCAGCTCAATCCACACTGCAGGCAATGGCCGCCTGGGCACCAGACAAGTGACTGCGGGTATGATAGTTGATACAAGCCTCAGTAAGTGGGTAGTAGGTTTATGTAGACGCCCCCCCCCCCCCACATCCCATCCCACCCAAACTTCCCTCGTGTTTCACATCATTTAAAAAAACAACCAAGCCTTTGATTCACTCCCATAACCACAACTGCCTACAACACAATCAACAAGCATTCCTCTCTCATTACAGAAATGAAACTTTATGGAAGATGATGAATTAATTTACCCTGCTCATAACGGGCAATTGTGTTAACACTTGTTTTCACCGCCGGGCAGCACTAGTCCGATTTGATTTAAATCTTCTGAATTTTGTTTTAGTGATCATTTTCGTTTTCTTGCTTCTTGTTTATAGCTTGTAACTGTAGATTGCAAACAGTCCAAAATCCAGCTTTTACTATACTTTGTGTTAGTCCATTTAAACATCTGTTTTTCTAGGTTGCATTATGTTTTTAGTAGTTTCTTAAACACTGCTATGTTTTCTGAATTTGGTGTTGCAGCTGGCAGTTTATTCCAAATATTGTCATTCATGCTAGCTACACTACGATCAGGTGCACTGCATTTGCAATTTGTCATATTCCTTTGTCGCTTGAACATTTGGCGCGAGTTCATTCATGTGTGTGGATGTACTTTTTAGAATGATATATTTCAAGGGAAATATCGACTGAATTAAATGTGTATTTATAAATAAATGTGTCCCTTGATTAAAGCACACACCACTGTATAATAAATAGTTCACTTGTACAGTGTTTGTGTCATTACTTATCATCAGCCCATCTAATCAAGAATCTAGTGAATACTTCTTTTATCGCTGTTTTATTACTGTTTATTGTTAGTGTAGTAGTCTGAACTGACCTCTCAGGCAAGTAACCACATGGACAGGTAGGCGTGGGTAGTATGGTGATATCAGGGAGCCTAGGTGGTGTGATGGTTAGCACACTGGCCCGGAATGCAAAGATATGTGGGCTCTAGGCGCAATATTTCCCATTTTCATCACCCCCACAACATTATCAACGAAAACTTGATAAAACACAATATGCTATTGAATGTGGCTCCTTAGAGACCTGTCGTGTGACAGTAGACAGTTGTCGTGTGCACCACAGAGCCTGTATTGACGTGTGTGCAGGGACTGACAGGTTGTTTCTGTTGAACTGCTGCGCGCATCTTCCAATGGTAATTCTTGCTGAGACTGGAGTACTCGCCATTATACAATAACAATGCAGCCATCTTTAAAATAAAAGAGGAAAGACGAAACAAAATAGCAAAATAACCCAACCAAAAAGCATCATGACGCCGATATCTCAGTCACACTACCATGCCACTGTTTGTTTGTTGGTGTTTTACAGCCTAACAACATCTATGATTATATCAGGACAGGAACCTAATCATGGTAACTTTATAGTGCTGCATCATGACCCAATATCCCACTCAGTTGCATTATCCTGATACTGTACTTGCCTTATCCTAGTAATGCTGAATGCCAGGCTAGGTAGCGACAAGTATCAATTTTGTAAGTCATTAGTTTGACTCGGCTGGGATTCCAACTTCTGCATGTAAAGCCTGTGCTCGAATAGATAAAAGATTCACCCTGTACTTGCAGTAGCGGTGAAACCCAACGCATTAGAAAAAGTGGCGAAAATTATCTACATCCTGGGTAAATGAAATGAACATATGAATTCTCAATTTAAGAAGCAAAACATATTCTCCACTTAATATTTAACTATGTTTGATTTGCAAAAAACCCAAAACAAACCTGTAGCTTCATGGACTTCAAAAGTGAAATCGAAAGGATTCTAGTCGCCATCTTGCCTCTTTACATTCTCTCCTATTTCACCAACTCTGTGCCGATATATAAGTAGCCATTTGATACTGGAACCAGGTGTAAAATATTCCGCTAATATGGGAAATGCAAATGGTCTATTAAGGTAAAAGGTATATAGTGCCAGGTGCATAATTGTTATGTAGTTGCTGGTGATCCTTTTCTTATGGTCAATAGTCATTGTGTGTTAGTAGCTAGTGTGAAAGGGCACTAGGAGATAGTGTGTAAGGGGCCTTTGGAGCTCTCCCCACTACCCACTACCCCCTCCCCCCCCATTAGTCACGGATCACCACTCACTCAGCTCAGGCAGGTGGTGGCCAAGCAGCCACGCTGCATGGTGGTGGTGGGCAGATCACAGTAGCCATGGTGACACAGGAATGCTTGATATTCATTGGTGGAACTGTAAATGCCTGATGCTCATTTGAGAACACGGTCAGGTGGTATGCCATATCAGATCCATGTACCACTATAAAATAATAAACCAGAGGGCATTGTTTCTCTCTACTTTCATTCTTTATACTCTTCCTTTCTCTTCTTGCCTGTATTGATTTCATTATAGCCTGCCTACACAATCACAGATTCCAGCTGAGGACTTTACACAGGGATTCCAGTTCCTGTTTCATACTAAAGCTATTTTCGCCGGTATTCAGACTACGTTGTCATTCACCACTACTGCAAGTACAGGGTGAATCTTTTATCTAGCGCTCTAATCGATTCAGCCACCAGCCCTTGCCGTATAACCTGGTACTGTGGTAGTGCCAAGTACCAGGCAAAAACCGCAACAAGTATCAACTTCCTAAGTCTCCGGATTGACTTATCGGGGATTGATGGCTCTACCGGTGCCTCTCACACTCCAATGGGCTCAGCTCGGAGTCTGGGTAGAATTTGGTAGCAGAGCAGTCATGTCATTTAAATACCACTCCGGTATAAACTCCGACGCCATCTTAAACGCCAGGTCCACATCTTTTGTTGTTGTTGTTGTTGTTGAAGATTTAGACTGCCTATCATGGATAAGCCTGAATAGGCTTGTTTTCACCATTAGACAGTTTGTCGATAGAAAGCCTGAGCCTACACTTTTACCGACCCAAGGGATTTTTAACCTCCCACACCACATAGACATGGTATGAGAGCAACTGGCCTTTGATGTCGCTGTAAGTTATACACAGCGGTGGAAATCCAAATTGGCAGAGCTGGGGGCACGGGGAATTGAACCACCGACCTTCAGGTTAGGAGTCCGACCTAGAAAAAAGTCAGACACTCTAACCACTCCGCCACAGAGACACCACATCTACAGCTTCTGTGTGACCAGACGGGATGGCCGAATGAGTTGAGCGTCCGCCTCCCGTTTAGGTAGAACGTGGAACCATGGTCGAGTCAAACCAATGACTTACAAATTTATACTTGTCACTTCCTAGCCAGGTGCCCGCCATTACTAGGATAGGACAAGGACTGGTTGGCTCAGTGTCAGGATAATGTGGGATATCACATCCTTTGGCATGGTCTCCAAGTGGGACAGCACTATAAAGTTACCATGAGTCTGCATTGTCACAAGCCAGTACTTATCTAGATAACAGATTTATCCTGTACTCGCAGTACACGGGTGAACGACAATGTAGTCTAAATACGGGCGAAAATAGCTTTAGTACGGAACAGGAAGTGGAATGCCTAGCTCCACTATCAAATGGACGCTTATATTAGCACAGAGTTGGTGAAATGGGAGAGAATGCAAAAAGACAAGATGGCGGACATAGAACGCCATCGATTTCACATTTAAATTCTATTAAACTATATGTTTTATTATATTTTTCAACTCAAAGGAAGTGGGGACATATTAAAAAGAATAAGTATTTCTTTTTAGATTGTGGATTTAGGCTCTCATTTCATTCCCCCGCTTTTTCAACAGCTTTTATATAGGGCTGGTATTCACCCGTGTACTGCGAGTACAGGGTGAATCCTTTATCTAGTATTTATCCTGATATGATCTTAGATGTTGCCAGGATATAAAACTCCAAGATCCAACCAAATGTTTCTGTGTCATTACTTACTTAGTGTAAGCCCGAAATTAAATGAAATGCCCTAGTGAATACTATTTGATCGTGCTATATAAAGACATTGTACATGTTGGTCAGCAACATGGTTAATTTGCGCACGACACGGGGACGGATTAAGCCGCTTCCTCCTCCTCCCCCAACATGCCAATCCCTCGGACACCCCGCTTCCACACCCCCTCCCCCCCCCGCCTCTCAGCCACTCCCCCACCCCCCCTCTCATCTCCTTTCCCCAAGCTTTCACACCCTCCACGGCTCCGAACCCCTTCCGGCGCTCCCCCCCCTCTCTCGCCCCCCCGCACACACCAAGGCTTCGAACCCCAAACCCCCCTTCCAGCCTCGCGAGAACCGCTCACGTCTCGCGAGACCGCTTTCACACCCTCCCGAGACCTTGCCGACCAGCAGGATAAAAGGAGCCTCCCTCCACGGTCCTAGCCACTCTCCTCCTCACGCCGGACCTGCCAACACCACATTCTCGGCCGCCCACCCACACCTACAATAATACACGGAAGGTTGAGAGGCCCTGATTCACTGTAACTTCCTGGATTGAACTCTTAACTGACCCACAGCTGACTCCACTACAACCTCGGGAACTACCATACCTGACCCCGAAACCTTACTCGCACATGTAACCACTCGCACGCACAGCTTAGACATCTTACTCATTCGCACCATTGTACTGTTATCTCGCACAAAAATAGTTAGCCTCACTTTGCTTGTCAACCTTATTACCCTTATTACTACTTGATCTGTACATAGCCTACTGACTGTTATTGTATGTTACTTGTTGCCGCGGGCGCTCAATAAATTCCGCTTTATACCCAGTTCCCTTGTCGTGTCGTAAATTATATTAATATTATTTAACGCAGGGCCGGTAGCGTGTCGCACTGCTAACGCTACACTTGCCCAGTTCCGATAGCGCTACAGCAGCCTGGGTGACTTTGGTTTACGCGCAGTTCGGCAACCCACCATGTAGTCACCGCCGAGCTGGCATGAGCACGACTACCATTCTCACTCCCGTTGAGAATTTTGACCACGCTAAATATACGACAGGCTAAAGTGTTGGCCAGTCAGAGGTATAGTTCTCAACCAAATATTTGTGTTTTATGTCTTACGGAGTTTGTAATGAGACTGCTTTCTTATTGTTTCCTCTCTTTAATAATAATAGCCATCTTTGATATGTCTGATTGTGTGGCTGAAAGTTGCGCTAGTCCTTGTTCTCTCCTATTAATGCTGAGTGCCAAGCTGGGTAATGACAAGTATCAATTTTGTAAGTCATTGGTTTGACGCGGCCAAAATTCGAACTCCCGACCTTCCGCACAGGAAGCCTGCGCTGTACCAATAGGGCCACCGCATACGGTGAGACGCCAAATGGAAATTAAAGTCTGGAACGGTCCATGACAGTGGTCTGACACGTCTACCCTCCAGCCTCCACCTTCTGCCTTCAAACCCAAGTGATCCCCGCCACATCTCACATGCCTGGAATAATCAACCCACACAATAACGGTCAATCAAAGGCCTGGACCACTATAAAAGGTTCTTAAAGAAAACATAATACACAACCACCTACTGAAGGAACAATATCTCACCTGGTTGCTGGGTTCTGGCACAAAAAGCAAAAGACAGGCCAGAAACGATGGTAGATATTACAAATATGGAAACTAGCCATACTAAGTACTAAGGAATTCGAAATGACTTATCACCATAGGGCGCAGTCCGGGTGGGTATGTGTACTGGCACAAACCAAAGCAGAACCGGGCAGGCCAAGGTCATGCATCCAACTCACCCTGAAATACAGAAGGGCTAACCATACAACACAACGATCCCACCTAGTCGCAGTCCTGAAGGGCCTAGGCGTGTTCTGGCACACTGGTGTACTATCTAAGGACGGCATGCGTGAAAGGATGCTGTATCAAACCACAATGGGATGGGATCCTCTCCCGCAGGCCTGTATGTCATCTGTGTAGATGTACATAGTAGGCTAAGTTATCATATACAGGTTAGGAAAAAAAACCTTTGAAAATTCAAAAAAACTAATATAGAAACTACTAACACCCAAAACCGCAAAGGGTGGCCCGAGAAAGATCAGGTAAACACTCCTAAGTGCGGGACCAGACCAAACCAGTATCAGTTTTACTATCACAGCTATCCAGCGTTGAAAACAAGCACCCTCACAGGAGCTTATACGTTATGGGCAGAATAAAAAAAACTTGTCATAAAAAAAAAGAAAAAGAAGAATAATGGAAAATTAGCGGGCCATTCATCCAAAGACCCTATAATAGTAAGACGGCTCACTCCCTATCTCTCCCATGGAAATGGAAATTTCGCAGTGCCACCTTGTGATGGGTTTGATCAGCCCGGCTGCTGGTTGGTGTATCACATGTAAACACATACAATTATATTATACATGAGATAGGTAAGTATGAATACACATCAATATGAAATTGCTATGAACAAATACACATCATCATCAGCATCATCATCAGCATTGCCATCATCACACATCTTTCACATTCATATATACATTTATACATATAATATAGCACCTGTTTAGCCAAGAACCAGCACACCAAGTGGTCGGTTTGATCATTTTGATTACACAGTACAGGCTGAGTGAGCCGTCTTAGTATTATAGGGTCTTTGATTCATCCTTACATTACGGTTGCGTCTTTATGAACACTCAGTACCTACAAATAGCTATCGGCTTGGAAATAGCACATTGCCAAATTACTACAAATCATGGCGCTACACAATTTCAATTCAAATAGCCCAAAGCGGTAGAGCGGGTGATTGACAGGTCAGTCACCATAGCAACAGTCTACGTCATCGATGTTCATAAACAGCCACCACATGCTCTCACTCTGGACGCGTCCAGATTGGTGGGCACAGTCGAGGGCTATAAAAGCCAATGCGGGAGGCGGTGCAACAAGACCTCCTGAAACAGGACACCCGTCCCAAACAAGGACGGAGTGAAGAAGCACGTTCTTAATTGGCAACTGACCGGTTCCTCCTGCCAGTTTACGAGTCGGGGAACCGGGCGAGGTGGCCGAATCAGTAGAGCACAGGCCTCGCGTGTGGAAGATCGGAAATTTGCGAGTTCGGTTCCTGGTCGAGTCAAACCAATGACTTAAACATTGATACTTGTCGCTTCCTAGCCTGGTGCTCGGCATTATTAGGATAGGGCAAGGACTGGTTAGCTCGGTGTCAGGATAATGTGACCGAGTGGGTTATCGGGTCATGGTGCTGGCGGCCTGTTTTCCCAGTGGGGCAGCACTATAAAATCGCCATGAGTGCGTACTGTCACAAGTCGGTACCGGCACTAAGCCTTAGCAGATAACTGCGGATAATGGCGGATAATGGCAGATAATGGTGGACATTAGGACTCCCCCCCCCCCTGCACTCCCAGGAGCCCTTAGGCCAGTTGCGCATGCGTAAAGCGTCTCCGGCATTCCAACACTTCCCAACTTGAACACCGCCTCTGAGAATAGCGCAATTGTAATTTGAAAAGGAGATTCATTTACGGAGAGGGATTAATAGACTGCTATAATTAATTTGGTGCGTGAATGGTAAGTTGATTAATTAACTCGCCCCGCCCGCCCCCTGGTGTCAAAGTGCTGGATAATTAGTGCGGAACGCTGTATGTAATTGCGGGTTGCTATTTGAATGTCTCCATGGTTACCGGTGCAAGCAGTCGGGAAGCACCTGACGCCAGAGAACGCACCGGGTCACGTGACCGGAATCCACAGCTTCTATAGTGGGAGGGGAGGGGGAGAGGAGTGATGGTTACAGGTTTGTGGGTGTTGAGGTGGGGGGGGAGGTTCAGGGAGGTAGTAGTGAGGAGGGGAGGGGGCAGGAGGGGAGGGGAGAGGGGGGAAGGAAGGGAACGGCAGGGCAGGGCAGGGGAGGAACGGAGAGGGGAGGAGATGCTGCATTCAGACAATATTGTAGTAGTCTGCACTGACCTTTTTTTTTTATTAATTTTTTTTTATTGACGAGGTATTTACTCTGCCCATAACGTATAAGCTCCTGTCAGGGTGCTTGTTTTCAACGCTGGACAGCTGTGGTGCTGTCTTGATCTGTTCCTTTGCCAAGGAGTGTTTACCTGTGTCTGCTCGGGTCAGCCTTCTGCAATTTTGGTTGTTAGTAATAGCCTATGTTAGTTTTTTTGTAATTTTCCAGTTTTTTTTGTCTAGTCTGAGTAATGATACCCTAGCCTACTATGTACATCTACTTGGGTGACATGCAGGCTTGTGGGAGAGGATCCCGTTCCATTCAGATTTTTGTTATTTGTTACAGTATCCTTTCACCTAAACCCTGTCCTTAGATAGTGCACTCGTGTGCTAGAACACACTCGGACCCTTTAGGACTGCGGCCAGGTGGGATGGCTGTGTTGCTTCCCTAGCCATTTTGTATTTCAGGGTGGATCAGTTGCATGACCGTGGCCTGTCCACTTCTGTGTTGGTTTGTGCCATTACACATACCCAGGTGGACTGCGCCATGTGGTGATAGTTTTCCTGATTTCCTTAATACTTAGGAGAGCTAATTTCCCTATTTTTTCTGTTTAGTGCCTACCACTTTTCCTGGCCTGTCTTTTGCTTTCTGTGCCAGTACACAGCAATCATTAAGGATCCATATAGACAGGTACCTGTGGGTAGGTGGATTGTACCTGGGGGCCTAGATAGTGTAATGGTTAAAATACTCACCAGGGAATGCCAGACATGTTGGTCTGATGTTCCAGCTTGCTGCCAACACCCAACATGACAATATCCAGCTCCAATTACCATATGTGCGTAAAGAGCCAGAGAGCACAGGTGCATCAAACTTGGAACTACACTGGCACCCACAAGATGGCAGAGGTATGCTAAACATGTAAGAGTACCACAGGAGCACCAGATTCACAGCTACACTGGCAAGTCTGCATGGGTTTATCCATTGTTACTGTATTATTTATATTCTTGCGGACAGACAACGACATGACAGATAATAGTTAGATGAGAATATCTCTGGCTGAACCTCGAAAGGCCCCTGTGTTTATTAACATAGCTTAAGAATAATATAAAGTCAAATTTCCGGCCGAAAGGATACTTGATAGCGACCGCGCCACCCGAAGTCGGCTCACCCGAGCCCCCGGAACCTGATTGGTTGCTGTCGCGAGGCACGGGCCACCCAGGCGGGTGAGACAAGGCGGCACAGCGTGCACCAGCCATACACTGGCAGGTGATACTAAGCCCTGCAGCCTAAATAATATGGGTATAACTCGTTATACAATACATTACGTGCAGCGATGACAAATTCTGCTGGATAAGTAGGATAACATTTGTGTGTGTGTGTGGAGGTGTGTGGGTGTGTGTGGTGTGTGTGGGGGCGGGCGGTGTGTAGATGGGGTGTGGGGGGGGGAGAAGGTTATTAGAGTGGACGTGGGCAGAGTGATTTGACCAGAAGGTGGCTGCCATGTGTAATCAATGTTGACGCATGGGCACAAAACACACCAAACATGACACCCATTACGTCACTTTGGATTGTGTCCTCATTACCTGGTGTATGCAGTCCCTCATCATCTCCTCATGGCCCCCCCCCCCTCCCCCCATCTCCTCCTCCAGCACCAGGAAGGGGACGTGGTGGTGGTGGTGGTGGTGGTGGTGGTGGTGGTGGTGGTGGAAGTGGCAGTTGTGGTGGTTGTGGTGATTGTGGTGATGTGTGGTGGGTTTGGGTGGTGACGGTTGTGGTGGTTGTGGGTGGTGAAGGTGGAGGTGGAGATGGTTGTGGGTGGTGGTGAGGGTGGGTGGTGGCGGTGGAGGTGGTAGAGGTGGTGGGGGTTGGTGATGTCTGGTGGGTGTGGGTGGTGGTGTTGGTGGTGGCGGTGGTGTTGGTGGTGGCGGTGGAGGTGGTGGGTGTGGGTGTGGGTGTGGGTGGAGGTGGTGGAGGTGGTGGGTGTGGGTGGTGGTGGCGGTTGTGGTGGTTGTGGTGGTGGTGTCGGGCCATGGAGGACGCGGAGGTGACAGGGTTGAGAGTTTGGGGCTGAGGCTGAGGCTGAGGCTGAGGCTGAGGCTGAGGCTGAGGCTGAGGCTGAGGCTGAGGCTGAGGCTGAGGCTGAGGCTGGGCTGGGCTGGGCTGGGCTGGGCTGGGCTGGGCTGGGCTGGGCTGGGCTGGGCTGGGCTGGGCTGGGCGGGGCAGGATGACAATGGGTAGGGTGAGGTGGGAGGAGAAAAGGGACTGGGTAGGAGGGATCGGGTAGGAGGGACCGGGTATGACGGACATGGTGGAGAGGGGTGGTGTGCAGGAACAGGGCGCTAGAGAGGCCAGATTGGGTCAAGGGTAACAGTTGAGACCCAACCAATCCCGTCTGTCCACTCTAGACTCATATCTCATAATTCTCAATGCAAATATCCAGGCAGCTCACTTCCATTATGTATAACATAGAGTCCTACGGTGTTCGTGGCACTAAAACAAACAGCATCCACTAGCATAACTACTAACAGCTAACATGACAAGGCTACTACCAAATTGAGACTATTGCTGTTCAGTGATGAAAACAAGCCGTGATGCGACTTACTCGTTATGGACAAGGTAAATAAACCATCACAACAAAAAAGAACCAAAACTGCATAGTCGTGTCTGCTTATGTTACTAACTACATCTACGGCTATTAGTTTCACTGGTGAATGATTGCTCTCTAGCATCTTGGGGAGCGGGCAGTCTGCTATTACGCAGGCAAGTCGGCTCACTCCACTCCCGCCTGTGAGCAGTCACCCCACTCACTCAGCCAGTTTCACCTCCCTTTTTGCTTTTAACCAAGATTGTGATGGCAGTACTGTTGGGACCAGCCAGAAACTTCGGCTCATCCAACCTCTTCCGCATAATGTTTCATCTTGCTGCGTAATATATCCTCCAGTGCAAACTCAACACAACACAGCGCTCAGCGTGTCATCCTGGTCACGAGACCAATGAAATGAGAAACTGCCTAGCGCAATGCTCGAACCCACATCTCTGCCATTCTGGAGCAAGCGTCCTTACCATTAGTCTACTTAGGTCCCCTGAACCAACCAGCCAGCCCACACCTACCTGTGTATGTGGCATTTCACCGCCGGTCCCAGTGTAAAGACAACATAAATATATACTTGTCGCTACCTAGCCTGCCGCTTGGCATTAATGGGAGCGGACAAGGACTGGTTGGCTCAGTGTCAGGATAATGTGACTGAGTGGGATATTGACTATTGGGTCATGGTGCCATCAGCCTGGTCTCCCAGTGGGGCAGTACTGTAAAGTTGCCATGAGTGTGCACTAGCACATGTCGGTGCCCATTGTGATATGAGCTTAGATGTTTCTAGGACATAACAACAACAAACAAACAATCCCAACAGGCGGCCATCTTCCCCCAGTCCTACCCTGCCTAGTATATCCCATCCTGATATGACCTTAGATGTTGCCAGGACGTAACACTCCAATAACCAACCAACCAATCCCCCAGTTCTTCGACACCAGGTCCGGGACAGTTCGTCTAATTAACCCCTACCCACCCACCCACCCTGTCTGTGTCTGTCCGTGCAGGCGATACTCTGTCTGCCTGCCTGTGTCTGCCTGTCTGCTTGCCTGCCTCTCTGCCCGACTGGTCGTCTCTCTGCCTCTCTGTCTGCCTGCCTGCCTGTCTGTATACCTGCCTGCCTGCATGTATGTCTGCCTGCCTGTCTGCCTCTCTGTCTGCCTGCCTGTCTGTCTGTATGTATGTCTGCCTGCCTGTATGTCTGCATGTCTGTCTGTCTGCATGTCTGTCTTTCTGCCTGTGTCTGCATGATGTCTCTCTGCCCGTCTCTCTGCCTGCCTGTCTGCCTGCCTGCCTGTGTCTGCATGTATGTCTCTCTGCCTGTCACCCTGCCTGCCTCCCTGCCTGCCTGCCTGTCTGTGTCTGGATGTCTGTCTCTCTGCCTGTCTGTCTACCTGCCTGTCTGTCTACCTGTGTCTGCATGTATGTCTCTCTGCCTGTCACCCTGCCTGCCTCCCTGCCTGCCTGTCTGTGTCTGCATGTCTGTCTCTCTGCCTGTCTGTCTACCTGCCTGTCTGTCTACCTGCCTGTCTGTCTACCTGTGTCTGTATGTCTGTCTCTCTGCATGTCTGTCTGCCTGCCTGTCTGTCTCTCTGTCTCTCTGCATGTCTGCCTGTCCGTCCGTCCGTCCGTGCCGGCAATACTCTATGCGCAGCTGAGTAATTGCATTCCAGCATATTGTGAGGCTTCGGCGAGGCCTGGAAACTAGCCGGGCATTGGCTGAATGCACCCGGGCGCACGGCCAGCCACTCAGGGCAGAGTGTCGGGGCCCTGAATGCGGAGGTGCCGGGCGTGCTACATGGCCGAACCCCCCCCTCCCCCCTTATCACCCCCCCCCCCCACCACCACCACTTCACCTTCCCCGACACCCACTCCCCACCGGATGTGGTGCCCCAATCGGTAAGAGTGCAGGCTTCCCACGCGGAAGATTGCAAGTGAGTTAGTTAGAATCCCAGTCGAGTCAAGCCAATGACTTACAAAATTGATACTTGTCGCTACCTAGGAGAGGGCAATGACTGTCGCTTCCTAGCCAGCTGCTTGGCATTAATAGGATAGGGCAAGGACTGGTCAGGATAATGTGACTGAGTGGGATATCAGGGCATGGTGCTGGTGGCCTGATTTCCTAGTGGGACAGCACTATAAAGTTGCCATGAGTGCGCACTGTCACAAGTTGGTACCCGCCCTGATTACCTTAGATGTTGCCAGCACGTCAAACTCCAACAACCAACCAACCCAACGCCATCTCCCCCCCCCCCCTCTCCAGGACCCCATCCCCGCCTCCACCCCGTCCAGCTCCTCCTCCTCCTCCTGCTCCTCCTCCTCTCTTTCTCTCCGCCCATTCTACTTCCCCTCCCTCCCCCCGCATCCCCCACCCCCCTCCCCCCTCTCCATCCGGTCATGTGCAGTGACTACGCATCTCAAGAGAATGGAGCGTCCACTTTAAAAAAAAAAAAATCTTTTTATTTCTAAATAACAATTTAGTACAAAAGTGTAAAATAATAAATGGTTGGTCTGGAAACATTAGCAGTCATGGTTTTGGTGGTGGTGATGTTGATGGTGATGGTGGTGTTGGTGGTGATGGTGATTGTGTTGGTGTTGGTGGTGGTAGTGGTGTTGGTGGTGATGTTGGTGGTAGTGAGGATGATGGTGGTCGTGTTGTTGATGTGGTGGTGGTGAATTTGATGTGGTGTTGGTGGTAGTGGTGTTGGTGGTGTTGATGATGCTGTTGATGGCGCATAGGGTGGGCCTTTGGTTTTGAAGTGATCTTGAAGTGGTTTTGAAGTGGTCAGGTTGGGCCTGTAGTTAGTTTAAGTAGGTTGATATAGATTAATTAAAAACCTCAGTAGAGTCCAACTATACAAGCACTTTCAACTTCAGCTAGTTGGCCAGCACTCCAGTTGGTCAATACGAGGCGAGGGTGTGACTGTAGTGTAAGGGGGGAAGGGAGGGGGAGGGGCACTGGAAAAGAACGCAGGCCTTGACCTATATGTGGCCTTGACCTCTACGTGGCCTTCTTCTGCCTTGACCATGTTTGGCTGATTCAAGTATTGTGTTAACATTTCGACATGTACACTAAAATTAATGTTGCATCTTCAAATATCTCCACAAAGTTAGCCATTGATGAATTGTTTTACGTCCTGGCAACATCTGTGGTCATATCAGGACAGGTACTGACTTGTGAGAGTGCACTCATGGCGACTTTATAGTGCTGCCCCACTGGGAGACCAGGGCACTGGCACCATGATCACATTATCCTGACACTGACCCAACCAGTCCTTGCCCTATCTTAATAATGCCAAGCACCTGGTCAGGAGGCGACAAATATCACATTATCCTGACACTGAACTAACCAATAACTTAAAGATTTATACTTCTCGCTTCCTAGTGAGATGCGAGGAATTATTAGGACAGGACAAGGACTGGTTGGCTCAGTGTCAGGATAATATGACTGTGTGGGATATCAGGTCATGGTGCTGGTGGCCTAGTCACCCAGTGGCACAGCACTATACAATTGTCATGAGTGTGCACTGTCACAAGTCGGTACCTGTCCTGATATGATCTTAGATGTTGTCAGGACGTAAAACTCCAACAACCAACCAATCTGCTGGCATATAACTTTATATTATAAGTACTGGCTGGCAAAAGTCCCAGGCCGGAAATTTACGCCGGATTACCACGGACGAGCCACGGATCACCACGGACCACCCCGGATGACGGTCCGGGGCTCGTCCGGCCTCTGATCCGGGTAGGTGTGACTGGGGCTTAAACTAATATATATCATATATATATGTATGTAAATGTATATATGTATATCTATATATTGTATATATATATATATAGTTTGTTGTTTTACATCCTAGCAACATATTAGGTCATATCAGGACAGTGACTACAAAGATCCCACTATGCACTGAATAGTGAAGAATTTGGAACTAAATTATTTTGATATGCCTCATTATGGAAAGTAAAACAAAATTTACTTTTAAAAGCAATAATAGCCCCTGATTGTTATATAAATAAAGCCCAGTTATATAAATAGTCCATAATTGTTATATAAATACCTCATGAATGTTATACACACACAATCATAATTGTTTTAAAGCTCATAATTGTTATATAAATAAAGCCCATAATTGATACATAAATAAATCACATAAATGCTATATAACATAGGTTCCACTCATTTGAAGAGAGTGAGTGCAAAATGTCGTCTGCCAGCCCGTAACTGGTTCCATTGACGCCAGACGATATTTAGTGACCGGGTTTGATTCTCCAGCGTAACTAAAGTGTGGGAGGAAAATAGTGACTGAATCTCCCTGTTCACAAAAGGGATTAAAGTGATACCATGGCCAATGCAGGTATTTAGGTCAAAATGGCGCGTGAGCTTGTCTTACAGAAGGTTTCCCGCCAAAACTGGCGGCGTCTTGGAGCCTGTCTTAAAGGTACGTGAACACGGCGACTCACCTGCGGGAAAAAGAGGTCAACAGTTTAGCACATGAATGCAGGATTGACTACACGGGAATACTAGTTTTGAAGGTGAGCAGAGTGACAGTGTGCTCATGGGTATAGGAGGTGGAGGGGGGGGGGGGGGGGGAGAGAATGCCCGCTCTTGCGGTGAATAACATGGCAGTTAAGGTGGTTAGAGAGAAACATGTAAGGGGCTGCCGTTAATTATATCCAAATACTAAATTATATATTTATTATATATATATATATATATATATATATATATATATATATATACAGAGAGAGAGAGATAGAGAGAGAGAGATAGAGAGAGAGAGTGTAACACCTCCCTAACCGACCACCTCCACAGATCGACCACTCCACTATATCGATTTATTTGTGTCCCAACAATACCATTGTAACCATATTCTAACTCCCTAAACCGACCACCTCCCTAAATCGACCACTTAAAGTCGGTTCCAAGGTCGGCCGATTCAGAGAGGTTTTACTGTATAAACATACAGTAGCAACTGTCGATCGGACGCGGTGGCCGAATCGGTAAGACTAAGAGTGCAGGCTTCCCATGCGGAAGGTCAAGAGCTTGAATCCTAACCAATAACTTACTAAATTGATACCTAGCCTGGCGCTAGCCATTATATTAGAGTATATGGCAAGCACTGGTTAGCTCAGTATCATGATACTGTGACTTAAGCTGTGTTCACACACACACTTTAAATCGATTCATATGAATCGACTTGCCTAGTTTGATGCACATTTGCCGTGTGAATGCGACGCTGTGTCGATTTAGGGCTGAATCGATTCGTATAAATCGGTTCATGGAAACCACCTTTGTGAGGTAGTTTATATGAATCTATTTGGCTTGAGCGCGTCACGCACATGCACAGTCGAGACCTTAGTTTGTTGACTTTCCGCTCGATCAAAGGCGCATATTATAGAATTTAGTCTATGAAACCGCTAGCTGTGCACATATATTTTTTTCATCATTTATTTTTAGGGTTTCACTGCCCAGCATAAGTTTTGACCGTTCCAACACAATACGATTCAGTTAATACATATCTAGGTCGAACCAACACTCTCTCGTGGTGATGTCGACTAAGCGAAACTGGCGCTGGTTAGTCTGGACTTGCTCATGAGCAGACACGACACTAAATCGATTCATATAAATCGACTTGTCTAAGTCGACATAAACTTTGCCCGTGTGAACACAGCTAATGTGGGATATTGGGTCATGGTGCTGGCCGCCTGGCATGGAACGGAACCTTTCCAACTGCACATTGCACCACATATTAATATTATTATTACTAATTTATTATTAGGCGATGCACAATTTTAAGCATAGATTCAAACCTGTGCGCCATCTAGCAGAATAATAACTACATTCCACTCAGGTCGACTTGTAAATTCAGTAAATTTGATACAATGTCACTATGGTTACAGTGCAATCAAACAGTGTTTAAAAATAGTACACATCCCAATAGCTATAAACAATAGTTCCATGCGATTTCAATTCAAACAACCCAAACCGGTAGAACTAGTCATTAACAGGTCAGTCACCATAGCAACTGTCCACTCAGTGTTTATAAACAGTCACCACTAGGTCAGAATCCACACACTTACAATTACTAGGACAGGGCAAGGACCGGTTAGCTCAGTATCAGGATAATGTGACTGAGTGGGAAATCGGGTTATGGCGCAGGTGGCATGGTGTCCCAGTGGGGCAGCAATATAAAGTCGCCAGAAGTGCGCACTGTTACAATACAAGTCGGTACCCATCCTGATACGACCATAACTGTTGCTAGGAGGTAAAACCATAACAAACCAGCCTTTCGCTATCCAATTAATTCTGAACCCCAGGCTAGGTAGCGACAAGTATCCATACTGTGAGTACCGTATATGTCCCAATAGAAGCACGCTACGCAATAGAAGCACACCCCATTTCAAGATTGAAAGCATGCACAGATGTACGATCATATTCAGACTGAATGCACATAAAATAAGACAATCCCACTTTATTTCAGAGGCATGACAAAAACAAATCAAAATTTATGATCATATTCAGACTGAATGCACATAAAATAAGACAATCCCACCTTATTTCAGAGGCACGACAAAAACAAATCCATGAAATTCTTTAACTTTGAATAGACGTGCATTCATCTGTCTGCACTCGCGTCTATTGGGACATATACAGTAATTGGTTTAACTCGATCACCGTTCGAACCCACGACCCCCACATTATTAGGTTAGTTTCTTTTAGAAATGCGACCGAACATCGGCGTAAAGGCTCTTAAGTCTTTGATTCAAACCCTGGTCCTACAGCCGGTTCGGAACCAGCTGCCAGTTGTGAATGAAATTTGCGCTCCCCTGCTACCGTGATTCAAATCAGATCAAAGCAGAATCAAATCAGGTTCAATTGGATCTGGTTAAATGATGCTTGAGGGATCTCTGTAACTGGTCCTTCATTCAGGTAATCTAAGAAGGAGTTGGGAACCACAGGAAACAGAAGTCACTTTAGACTGAGTTCATCTCTCACATTGCCAGACTGGGCTATGTGCGTCCGTTCCAACCAGTAGTCCACAACCGGTTCATCAAAGGTTGTGGAATATGCTGTCCTGTCTGTGGGTACGTGTGTATAAAAGACCCCTTGCTGCTTATCGGAAAGAGTAACCTGTGTGGTGGCAGTGGGTTTCCTCCAAATAAATATGTCAGAATGACCATATGTTTGACGTCCAATAGCCAATGATAAAAATCAATGCACTCCCGAGGCGTCGTTAAATAAAACAATCTTTAATGTGAGTTGGTGGTGATACAAGAATGTGACTGCAGGTGGCGCTTGAGGTTTGGTTTACCGGACCGGATAGCAAATGAGATAATAGATATGTAGCTAACATATGATCACCGTTATTCATATTGACATAATGAATTATACCACACACACACATTTTTTCAGTGGTACAGTGAGTGAGCGTAGCGGCCGCTGAGGCATGGGCGAGCAGGTGGCGCCACACGGGGAGGTCAGGCAATACCAGTAGATGACCTAATGAGTAGACGACACCAGCCGGTGACTTAATGGCTGGTTAGTAGATGGATCTTCCGGCTTATTATAGGGTGTATAAAATGTTATACGAGAATAGGAAGCGAAAATACATTATACTTGTTGCTCATGTTTTGTTGAATCTGTGACTTACTTTGGGCATTGATTGTTGTTATTGTGCTCCGTGCTTCCGGCTTATTATACTCGCATAATGGCTTATACAGCATATATACAGTATATTTATATAAATGTTCATATCTACAAAATAAATCGCCATATATAAATATATGTATTGCAATTTACGTTGTCCTTAAATGAGCTTCATCATGGCAGCAATTGCCATTTAATAATTAAGTGCATTATCATGAGTTATTGCACAATATAGACTGGACATAATGGTTATGCAAATTATGCATGTATGCATATTGTGTGTATTAAGAATAGCTTATATGCAGTTCTAAATTAAGAATGAGAATAATTACTTTGAGCCGCGCATTCAATTATCCACATGAGAATGATTTAGGGCGAACAGTATAGCTCTCGAATGCAATAAATATGAAGGGTCTGTGATTAATAAATGTCGTCTGCTCTCAGACAATTCCATGACTGTTTTCACTGAGAGGCAGGAAGTTGCATAATCCGATACTTTTGAGTTACTGCCATGCAGTTCATATAGGTTGGTTGTTGGAGTTTTACATCCTGGCAACAGGTAAGGTCATTTCAGGATGGCTACCGAATTGTGACAGTGCACACTTTTATCCTGACACTGAGCCAACCAGTCCTTGCAGTATCCTAATAATGCTGAGTGCCTGGCTAGGAAGCGAGAAGTATCAATTTTTAAGTAATTGGTTTGACTCGACCAGGAGATGGACGCTCAACTCATGCGGCCATCCTGTCTGGTCCACCCCAAATTTTAAACCCTCCATCATTCCATGTCTCGACCTTTGCCCCCTTCCCCAATCACCCAACAGCATTAGCGTTACATTCTTCCCACACAACATTTACCTACCACAGTCCTTCCACTTCCTAAAACCCACCGTTAACTAGCTGGGCGGCGTTATCGGCATATTTAGGCATGGCTCCTGATATTCTGCACGCGGGGTTAGATGCCCAGGTGGCGCCACCGCCTTTTAATATGTTTTAAAGGAGGTGGTGGTGATTTGTTATCAATACGCAGCTGGTGGCGCATGTTGAGGGGCCTCAGTTACCAACAAACCATCAACCAAATTCACCGACAACATTGAGGTTAAGGGACCAGACTGGGCGGCCGAGTCGGTGAGAGCACGAGCTGGCTGGCTGGTTTCCCGTGTGGAAGGTCGTCGCTTCGAGCCCCAGCCGAGTCAAAGCAATGGCTTACAAAATCGATACTCATCGCTACCTAGCCTGGCGATCGGCATTAATAGGATAGCGCAATGTCTGGTTTGCTCAGTATCAGGATAATGTTATTGAGTGGGATGTCAGGTCATGGTAGAGGTGGCCCGGTTTTCCAGTGGGACAACACTATAAAGTCATTACTAAGTATGTATTGTCACAATTCAGTATCTGTCCTGGTATGATGCTAGATGTTGGCAGGACGTGAAACCCCAACAAACAAAAAACAATATCAAGGTAAAGGACATGCAACATTCTGAAGAGACCCCCACATGCACTCCAGGGTTTGTTTGTTTATTGGAGTTTTACATCCTGGCAACATCTTAGGTCATATCAGGACAGGTACCGCCTTGTGACAGTGCGCGCTCATGGTGTCTTTATAGTGCTGCCCCACTGGGAGATCAGGCTGCTGGCACCATGACCTGATTTCTCACTCAGTCACCTCATCCTGATACTGTGCTAAACAGTCCTTGTCCTATCCTATTAATGCCGAGTGCCAGGCTAGGTAGCGACAAGTATTAATTTTGTATGTCATTGGTTTGACTCGACTGGGAATCAAACTCCTGACCTTCCACTGCGCTCTACTGATTCGGCCACCGTGTCCGTGGAGTAGAACACCGATACCAATGATTCAATCAGCCAGTATTCGTCAGCCACTGCAAATCAGATCCCACCTTATAGCAACTACCACAGCCACATGAGCCATACACTTTAGGAAATAGGCAATCTTATTAACATTGTTGGCAACATTCGTCGATTAAAGTTGTCAGTTTCTGCTATTTTCTCAGATAAACACATTAGATTGATCCTTATAATCTACGTCACTTTATTTTGAAGTCACTTTTGCTATAAATAGCTAACTTTGGAGATTTTTAAAGTGAAAAAGATGCCAAGTTAATTTTGGCAAGCATGTCAAAATTCTGACAACATAGTGTAAAGACACCGTGATCTAAATACTATCTATCCTAGATCATATTTCCTCTCCAAAGGCCCAGATTCATTCACTAATAAAGTTGTTTTCTAGGTTGTTTTAAAAAAAAAATAGTTTCTTAAACACTGCACCATTTTCTGCATTACATGTTGCAGCTGGCAGTTTATTCCAAATATTGACAATCATGTTAGCTACACCGTGATCATATGCATTGCATTTTGATTTTACCATTGCTAATGCCGGTAACGGACCATTGTTGCTTCTTGTGCACCTTGTCTGAAACCTACTGGTTGTGGTTCGAGATCTGTTGTGTGCATACACTTTTAGGTGATCTTGTTGGCTGTTTGTCAGGAATTTGCTACCTTATGCAGCTCTTGCATCGGGAAGAGTTTACTCTTCTTGCCTAGACATACTTTGTAATGGTCTATTTTGGAGCCCGACTAGTGTGATCGAGAGGATAGGGGAGAGGGGGGAGGGGGAAAGAAGGGAGGGGGGGGGGGACTAAAGTAAAACACAGCCGACGATTATATAATCTATGGGATTCTCTTCATGCGCCATATGCATCTATGTAAATTTGAAATAGCGAACAGGTTCATTATAGCGAAGATACCATCTAAGACAATCAATGGTAGGTGTGTGTGTGGGGGGGGGGGTAATGGGTGGCGGTGGGGGGGGGGGTAAAAAAATGGTTGTCTACTGCCTCGTTACTACTTCTCTGCCAGACGCAAGCTATTTAAAAATGAATAACAAAAAGGTCAATCTGTATGGCGGCTGTCCATTTAAATTGCTTCTCCAACAGAGTTCATGTATATGAGATGGCTCGATGGAACACCAAAGAGTAATATTGTAGAAGTCTCGCTGTGCAGGAATTAGGTAATCAGACTCTCTCCGGGGGTCGGAGAGTGTGAGAGTCCATTGACCTGAGATGACCTCACTGAAAGGGTGCATTGACCGTATGTGACCTCTTTGTCTTCACGTTCCGCCATACCTTATGGCTTATGCTGAACTAGATTAGCAAACTTAAGCTCATGGGACGATATGACCTGACTCAGGTCACGAAGGACAAAGGGAAAGCTTGTTTTATTTAACGACGCCTGTAGAGCACATTGATTTTTATCATTGCTATTGGATGTCAAGTCAAAGTCACATGGCATGGCGAATCATGAGGACACTAAGGACACTGAGGTCAGCTAAGGTCAATGGACCTCTCAGTATGGTCATCTCAGGTCAATGGACTGTCTCAGACCCACTGAGAGAGTCCGATAATGTAATTCCTGCACAGCGAAACTCCCACAAGCTCGATGTGCAGGAATTATGTAATCGGATGTCTGCTTCGACTAAATAAGATTCAAATGAATCGGTGACATCCCTACAATAAAGATCTCCCTCCAAATTAAATGCGCTGCACTCGACCCATCATCATCATCATGCTGTCGGTTGTGATGCGATAAAGACTACTTTCATTACTTGACTGCTGCTCTCCACATTTCATGAAAGCTGCCTGCAAAAGTGTTGAAGTGCTGCTGGCTTTTGCAAGTTACCAGTGGCATTCTCTCGGGGAGCAAATAGAGGTTTCACACCGGCAAGAACATGTCAAGACAGGCACAAAACTATTTGTCCCTGCAGTGGCTGGTCGGGCGATGTTGGGAGTTCCATACATCAACCGCCCTTAATGCTGCCACAGTGACATGGTTTTCTCTTTAGGGTTTGCTCCCTTAGCCTTCGGTTCTGTCAAGAACCTGTACCACAAGGCAGTGGTTTACAACTCTGCAGGGCAGGGGCGTCAAACTCCCTGAGGTATTGCAATACCTGCATACACAGGTAGTTTATTCCAAATATTGACCCACACCACACTAAAAAAGAAACTGAATAAAGTAAATAAACGCATGGCATATTATTGGCAGAAAATACACAATTTGAAATTCTGTCACATTTCCTCGTTCCCCCCTCCCCCTCCTCATCCACCCCCTAAAAAAAGCCTGAGTTATGTAAGGCTCTTCGTGCTTAAGCTGACCCAAATAAGATTATAATTCTTAATGAAGGCCGCATGCCTCGTCTGATTTTGGTTAGCACAGCGTCTCCCGTCGTGGTTTTCTTCTGAATATTGAAGACTATTTTATGTCTGTGTTTGTGCCGAGTTAATATAATTTCTCTGAAAGCAGTCGTTCAAGTTGCAAGTTCATTGTCTTGCAAATATTTCACAGATCTTCCAACTGTTACATAATGGAATTTTAGTCTTATTTCATGAAAATGATTATTATGCTAATCTTTAAGTCTTGCATCAGAATAGAGCGTTGAATCAAAATTCAAGTAAGCCGTGGTAATGCCAAGGGAAGACAAGGAGGGGAGGAGTGGGGGAGTGGGGGGGGGGGAGGGAAGGAGTGGGGAGGGAGGGCGGGAGTGGGGGAGGGAGCGAGGGAGTGGGGGAGGGAGGGGGTGAGTGAGTCGGGGAGGGAGGGAGGGAGAGAGTGGGGGCGGGCGAAAGTGGGGGGGGGGGGAGTGGGGGAGGGAGGCGTTGGACAAGACACCCTCCTTAGCGGCTGTGGCTTCCTGCCACAAGTAGTTCGTGTGCCTTCCCCTGCCCTCCACCTCCTCCTCCCCCCTTACCCCAACACCCACCTTTCCTACTCACCCATTTCTTTCTTCCTCCTCTTCCTCCTCCTCCTCCTCCCTTTCAGCTCCTTCTCTCCCTCCCCCACTCCCTCCCTCTCCTTCTCTTCACCCTCTCCTCCGCCTCACCCGATGCTCCTCCACCCTCCATCCTCCCTCTCCTCCCTCCATCCTCCTCCCTCTTTCTCCTCCCTCCACCCATCCTCCCTGTCCTCCCTCCATTCTCCCCCATCCCTCAATCCTCACTCTCCACCCTCCCTCTATCCTCCCTTCATGTCTCTCCTCCTCCCTGTTCCATCCCTCTCCTCCCTCCATCCTCCCTCTATCCTCCCTTTATGTCTCTCCTCCTCCCCCCTGTTCCATCCCTCTCCTCCTCTGTCCTGTTCCTCCCTCTGTCTCTTCAACTCCCTCCCCCATCTCCTCACTTCACCCTCCTCCTTCTACCGCCTCCTTTTCCATTTCCTTCCTCCCCTTACACCTGTTCCATCCCCCTTACACCTGTTCCATCCCCCTTACACCTGTTCCATTCCCCTTACACCTGTTCCATTCCCCTTACACCTGTTCCATTCCCCTTACACCTGTTCCATTCCCCCTACACCTGTTCCATTCCCCCTACACCTGTTCCATTCCCTCCTAATTCTCCATCTTTCCTTCCTTTTCTTCCTCTCCTCTTAATCTATTGACCGCCCCCCCCCCCGTTTTCTTCTTCAACTCCTCACTTCAGCATCCTCCTCCTCCTACCTATTCAATTTCCTGCTCGCCTCCACCTCTTCCTTTCCCTGTTCTCATCTCCTCCTCTCCCCCTCCCCCCCCCCCACATCTCGCTCCCCCTCACATCTCCGTCTACTTACCCAACCCACACATGCATACACTTTCTCTAGCACCCTCTCCATCCTCCTCCTCCTCCCACAACACATACATCTACCTAACTCTCCCCCTCTCCCAACACAAACATACACCCCCCTCCACCCCCACCCGATCACCCAAACACCGTCTGTATAAGTAGCTATTGGCTACAACTGTGGGCTGTTAAAGGGTTTGATAAGATCCCTGGGAAGTCACTGAGCAGCTCCGAGCAGCTCAGCCTCAGTCAATACCGGCCGACGCCTCCCACCTCCCCGCCTGTCACCCCGCCCCGGCCGTCAGCGCACACCTCCGCCCGTCGCCGGCCTCGGCACCCTCCCCTCCCCGGCCGTCGCCGGCCCCGGCGCCCTCCCCGGCCGTTGTCGGCTCCCTCCCCGCCAGTCCCCTCCTCTCCCCGCCGGAGCGGGACATAGCTCAGGCGGTAGAGTGTCCACCTGTGAAGGTGTGGGTCATCCAATGGATCCTGCTCAGTGGACACATTGGCAGTTTGGGCTATTTTCCATTCCAAACAGTGGTCCACAACTGGTTCATCAAAGGATGTGGTATGTGGTGTCCTGTCTGTGGGAAAGTGCATATAAAAGACCCCTTGCTGCTTATCGAAAAGAGTAGCGTATGTTGGCGGCAGTGGGTTTCCTCCAAAGAAATATGTTAGAATTACTACCACCTGCCGCCATTGTACGGAACCACAGCTGGTTGGTTGTTTGTTTGTTGGAGCAACATATAAGGTCATATCAGGACAGGTACTGGCTTGTGACAGTGCGCACTCATGGCGACTTTATAGTGCTGCCCCAGTAAGAGCCCAGGCCTGATATCCCACTCAGTCACATTATCCTGACACTGAGTCAACCAGTCCTTGCCCTATCCTAATAATGCGAACCGCCTGACTAGAAAGCGACAAGTATCAATTTTTAAATCAGTGGTTTGACTCAAACAGGGTTTGAACCCATAGGTTCGAATCAACGATCTAACAAAACTGGAGACGGACGATCAACTCATCCAGCCATTCCGTCTGGTCGAGCCATAGCTGGGTGGAACATTGCAAGGTCAGGGCACTGAGCAAAAACTTTGGATATCATCATTCAATACAGGTATTCCGAGTTTTCGCTGGTCCCGCAGGAGGGACTGAAGCCGTGACCCAGCACGCCGGCGGGCAGCTTCAGTTTACAGGTCAGACGGCGGAGGAGGTGGTGACTGCACGCACATACACAAATTGCAGTTTTATCGAACGTGAAAATATCTAAAAGGATAATTTCACTGCAATCTACATCAGAAACAAATGTATGGCAAGAACCGACCAAGTTTGGTCATTGACGAGAGTGTGGGCATTAGTGAAATATTAATTTAAAGTATAGGTTCAATAGCGTAGGATAGGGCTTGGAGAATCAGCAATGCCAACTTCCGTTGAAGCTGTGACCCGGCGTGCTGGGTCTCTGCTTTAGTCCTCCCTGAGGGACCAGCGGAACTTGGAACGCGCCTATTGAAGATTTGAAATGAAGAAATTGTTTATTTAGTGATTTGAAAAGCAATTCTGTTTTAAACGATGGCAAGGTTTCTCTGCGACAATACTCAGCAAATACAATACTGCCAATACAAACCAATACAAACCAAATACAGAACCTTGTTTACCACCCACATATACAGAAACAGAACACACTCACTATCAACACAAATCTAACCAAAAACAAACAAGAACACCAAACAACCGCAAACTACAAACACAACACACAGACATAATAAACCAAAAAAACACATTAAATTAGCAATGAGAAATGATTACAATATCAAGTACATAGTCAAGTAGTCACCTAAGACTGACAAGAATAATCACTGATGCTGCACATAATGCAGAATAATACGGAATGGCCGAATGAGTTAGAGCGTCCGTCTCCCGTGTTGGTAGACCATGGGATCGTGGGTTCGAACCCTGGTCGAGTCAAAGCGATGCCTTAAAAATTGATACTTGTCACTTCCTAGCCAGGCACTCGGCGTTATTAGGATATGGCAAGGACTGGTTGTCTCCGTGTCAGGATAATGTGACTGAGTGGGATCTCAGGTCATGGTGCTGGCGGCCTGGTCTCCCAGTGGGGCAGCACTATAAAGTTGTCATGAGTGGGCACTGGCAATGGAATGAAGCTCCAATACCCGCTCCATGGGTGGCAATGAACTCAAGCGTGAAGGACTGTCCAAATGGAATGAAGCTCCAATACCCGCTCCCTGGGTGGCAATGAACTCAAGTGTGAAGGACTGTCCAAATGGAATGAAGCTCCAATACCCGCTCCCTGAGTGGACAATGAACTCAAGCGTGAAGGACTGTCCAAATGGAATGAAGCTCCAATACCCGCTCCCTGGGTGGCAATGAACTCAAGTGTGAAGGACTGTCCAAATGGAATGAAGCTCCAATACCCGCTCCCTGAGTGGACAATGAACTCAAGCGTGAAGGACTGTCCAAATGGAATGAAGCTCCAATACCCGCTCCCTGGGTGGCAATGAACTCAAGTGTGAAGGACTGTCCAAATGGAATGAAGCTCCAATACCCGCTCCCTGAGTGGACAATGAACTCAAGCGTGAAGGACTGTCCAAATGGAATGAAGCTCCAATACCCGCTCCTGGGTGGCAATGAACTAAGTGTGAAGGACTGTCCAAATGGTGGTCCAATACCGCTCCTGGTGGACAATGAACTTAAATGTGAAGGACTGTCCAAATGGAATGAAGCTCCAATACCCGCTCCCTGAGTGGACAATGAACCCAAGCGTGAAGGACTGTCCAAATGGAATGAAGCTCCAATACCCGCTCCCTGAGTGGACAATGAACCCAAGCGTGAAGGACTGTCCAAATGGAATGAAGCTCCAATACCCGCTCCCTGGGTGGCAATGAACTCAAGCGTGAAGGACTGTCCAAAGACCAAACCTCCGGCGCCACCTGCTCCTGCAACATCCGGAGCTACCCACAATGCACCGCGCCTTCCCTTCCCACAAGCCCTGGGAATTCTCCAGGCACGGGCCATCGTTTATGTCACAAATATAATTTCACAAACCGAGGTTGACAACTGGGCGACGCAAGGTATTCATTCCTGTCATGAGCGTGCTCGTTAACTATCTCTCTCTATATTTATCTCTTTTTAGCCCGCTCCTTAACTCTCTCTTTAAGTTGAACTCTCTGTCTTTAATGCTCTCTCCTTAACTTTCTCTTTAACTCTCTCCTTAATTCTCTCTAACTTTTTCTTAACTCTCTCTCCCTTTAACTCGCTCTACCTCTCTCTTTACCTCTCTCTAATTCTCCCTTTCTTAACTCTCTTTCTTTAACTGTCTCTATAACTCTTGTATATTTAACTGTCTCTTTAATTCTCTCATCAACTCTCTTTACTCTCTTTAACTCTCTCTATCTCACTTGACCTCTCTCTTGATCTCTTTCTAATTCTCTCTAATTCTCTATTTAACTCTCTCTCACCCGGTTTAACTCTCCTGCTCTCTACTCTATCTATTTAATTCAACTCTCTTTAACTCTGTCTTTAACTCTAGCTATTTCTACCTCTCTCTTTAACACTGTCTTTAACTCTCTCTAGCTATTTCTAACTCTTTCTTTAACCCTCTCCCTCTCTCTCCTTAACTCTCTCCATCTCTCTTTAACTTTCTCCCTCTCTCTCTTTAACTCTCTCCCTCTCTCTACTCTCTATTTAATTATTTCTCTAACTCTCGCTGTCTTTCACTCCGTCCCTGTGCCCTTCTTTCACTCTGTCCTTAGCTCTTTCAATGTGCTTCATAATCTCCCCCCCCCCCCCACCCCCACACAAACACACTCTCTCCTTCTCCCTTTATATCGATCGTTCCTTCTCACTTAATGCTTCTCCCAGAAGGACGCCGTGAAAAGTGTGTGGCAGAGCTTTGTGTGAAAAGAGTGTGGCAGAGCTTTGTGTGAAAAAAGTGTGACAGAGGTTTGTGTGAAAAGAGTGTGGCAGAGGTTTGTGTGAAAAGAGTGTGGCAGAGGTTTGTGTGAAAAGAGTGTGGCAGAGGTTTGTGTGAAAGGAGTGTGGCAGAGGTTTGTGTGAAAAGAGTGTGGCAGAGGTTTGTGTGAAAAGAGTGTGGCAAAGGTTTGTGTGAAAAGAGTGTGGCAAAGGTTTGTGTGAAAGAGGATCCGCGCTCATGTGTATGTGTCTCAGTGTGTGTGTCTGTGTGCGTGTGTACCCGTGTGTGTATGTGTGAGTGTGCGTGTGTGTGTCAGTGTGTCTGTCTATGTGTCAGTGTGCGTCAGTGTGTATATGTGTGTTTGTGTGTGTATCTGTGTACCCATGTGTGTCTGTGTGAGTGTGTGTCTGTGCATCTGTGTGTCAGTGTGTGTGTCTGTGTGCATATGTGTCTGCATCTGTGTGTCTGTGTACCTGTATGTCTCTGTGTCAGTGTGTATGTGTGTGTCTGTGTGTCAGTGTGTGTACATGTCTGTCTGTGCGTCTGTGTACCCGTGTGTACTCGTGTCTGTCTGTGTCAGTGTGTGCATGTGTGTGTCTGTGTACCGATGTGTGTGTGTCTCTGTCAGTGGGTGTGTTTGTGTGCATGTGTGTCTGTGTGTGTGATTGTGTGCATGTGTGTCTGTGTGTGTGATTGTGTGCGTCTGTGTCTGAGCATCTGTATGTCTGTGTACCCGTATGTATGTTTGAGTGTGTGTATGTGTGCGTGTGCATATGTGTGTCTGTGTGCCTGTGTGTGTCTGTGTCTATGTGTCAGTGTGTGTGTCTGTGTGCATGTGTGTCTGTGCATCTGTGTACCCATGTGTATGTGTCTGTGTGTCAGTGTGTGTGTTTGTGTGTGTATGTGTACCCATGTGTGTCTGTGTCAGTGTGTGTGTCTGTGTGCATGTGTGTCTGTACGTATGTGTGTCTGTGTACCCGTTACCCGTGTGTGTCGCTGCGACTGGCCAGGGCCTATATGTATGTGTCCGGGTTAGCGGTCATAACCCTGCGTGGTGCAGATTTCCCGGGTTAGCGGCAAAAACTGCGTATGTATGTGTCGGGGTTAAACTAACTCAGCAAGCGTAAAGTTGCCTGCACTAACCCCATGCGAAAGGAGGGTTAAAGGTGGGGTTAGGCACCGATTATGACCAAATCTATTGAATGCGATCATATTTAACAGAATTACATACGCAATAAGTGAAATTTTATCAATTTAACCCTAAATTCGAAGCGTTATTAAGGCTACCGCCGCATTGGCGGCGATATTAATATTTAAATTTTCGAATCGACGAACGTAAAGTAAACAAATCGCCACCGCCGCATCGACGTCGCTTTCCATACTGGCGGCGGCGATGGTTTGTTTACTGTATGTTCGTCGATTCGAAACTATAACTATTAATATCGCCGCCAATGCGGCGGTAGCCTTAATAACACTTCGAATTTAGGGTTAAATTGATCAAATTTCACTTATTGTGTATGTAATTCTGTTAAATATGGTCGCATTGAATAGATTTGAGCCTAATATATGGGTACAAACGCAGAGGGATTTCCCAAATCTATAAATAACTGAAAAGTTAGCTAACCCGCGTGCGGTTTGGACCCATACATCCCCCGTGACACATTTGGAACCCCGGGGTTAGCTAACCTGGCACCCTCCTTTAACCCCGGTCCGGTTAAAAATTGGCTCATACATATGGGCCCTGATGTATTCGTCAACGCGCAGGTTTACATATTTGAGGGGCCTGGATGCGTTGTGGCCCAGATAATGGAGAGCGCTGAAGACGCGGTGACATGGAGATCTAAGCATTAGAGGAGGTGTAGGTCTAGACATTAACGGACATATATGTATCTGCAGAGGACGTATAGGTTTAGGCATTAGAGGACGTGTAGGTCTAAGCATTAGATGACGTGTACATTTAGGCATTAGAGGACATATATGTATCTACATCAGAGGATGTGTAGGTTTAGGCATTAGAGGACGTGTAGGTCTAAACATTAGATAACGTGTAGATCTAGGCATTAAAGGATGTGTACGTCTAGACATTAGAGGACATATATTTATTTGCATCAGAGGACGTGTAGGTTTAGGCATTAGAGGACGTGTATGTCTAAACATTATATGATATGTATATTTAGGCATTAGAGGACGTGTAAGTCTAAGCATTAGATGACGTGTAGGTCTACGCATTAGAGGACATATAGGTGTGTGCATCAGAGGATGTATAGGTCTAGGCATTAGAAGACGTGTAGGTCTAGGAATTAGAGGATGTGTACATAAGTGAATTAGAGGACGTGTATATCTAGGCATTAGAGGACGTGTAGGTTTAGGCATTAGAGGACGTGTATAATAGGTATATGCATTAGAGGATGAGCAGATCTAGGCGTTAGAGTACGTGTAGGTCTAGGCATTTGAGTGTGTGTAAATCTAGTCATTAGAGGATGTGTATGTCTAGGCATTAGAGGACGTGTAGATCGATCCATTAGAGGATGTGTAGATCTTGGCTTTAGCGGATGTGTAGGTCTACGCATTAAAGGACATGTAGGTCTATGCATTAGAGAATGTGTAGATCTAGGCATTAAATCACATGCAAAATTAGGGATTAGAGGCCGTGTACGTATGTGCATCAGAGAACCGAAGAGAAATATGGGTAGGTAGATAAATAGATAGATAGATAGATAGATAGAAGAGAAAGATGGATGGATATATAGAAATTAGATAGTTAGAAGAGAAAGATGGATGGATATATAGAAGATAGATAGATAGAAGAGAAAGATGGATGGATATATAGAAGATAGATAGATAGACAAAAAGACAGATATATAAACAGGCAGATAATGTGATCGAGAGGGAGATGGACACAGAGAGAAAACCGGCTGACAGAGCTGGTTAACACCCCCCACTCCCCACCACACACACCTCCCTCAACACACAGGACACAGAGCCACTCCCATTACAAGAGTAACAAATTTAAGAGCGGCCTAAAGCTGTCACCCTGGCGCCTGGTTGACCGATGGAGACGCATCCCTGCCAACAAGCCATACAGGCCATCTACGCAATTAGCGTCCGGCCAGCCCGCAGATTCCATCCGGCCCGAGGTGCACGGACGCCCGCCAGCGCCGCCCAAAGAACGCCCGCTCGCCCTGGGCCGCTCGATGGTAATCCAGTTTGGGGCTCTGGGGGAGGTCGGGCAGCGTAGAGCAGGGCGAAAAGCCACGTCCCCTATTATCGCCCACCAAGGTTTGGGCCTCTTCGGTCAGGCGTTGGTGGGTGTTGTCGTCGTCTCCATGGTGACCAACAACAACAGACAATACCCGCCGAGCAAATTGTAGCTTACGGGGATAGTGAGAGGGCCTGGGAGAATCTTGTAAAGAGAGCAGTATAAATTAGAGTGTCGCTACTACCGGATTGCATGTAATATAATAAGGCGTTTCCGGGAGCAGGAAGCAGTACGCATTGACCGAAGCGGTAGAGTGCAGGCTTCCCATGCGGAAGGTCAAAAGTTTGAATCCGAGCCGAGTCAAACTGATGACTTATAAAATTGATACTTGTCGCTACCTAGCCTGGCACGAATCATTACTAGGATACTGGTTAGCTCAGTATCAGGATAATGTGACTGAGTGGGATATCGGGTCATGATGCCAGTGGCCTGGTCGCCCAGTGGAACAATACTATAAAGTTGCCACGAGGGCACACTTGTCACAAATCGGTACCTGTCCTGATGTGACCTTAGATGGTTGGTTGTTGGAGTTTTACATCCTGGCAACATCTGATATAACCTTAGATGTTGCTAAGAAACAAAATCACAACAAACAAGCATCCATACGGTGCGCGCTGCAGTGTGACCCCTGCTGACCCCCGGGCGTCTTGTGGTTGGCCTGGCGCGCTTATTGTGACC
The DNA here is from genome assembly GCA_030323885.1 of Branchipolynoe longqiensis. Classification (NCBI taxonomy): domain Eukaryota; kingdom Metazoa; phylum Annelida; class Polychaeta; order Phyllodocida; family Polynoidae; genus Branchipolynoe; species Branchipolynoe longqiensis. The sequence continues at coordinate 171,191,200 of CM059186.1, read as the reverse complement.
TGTTTTAGTATCTCGGTACAGGCGTACTGGACGCCAGGCCATGAACACTGCCACCTGGCGGAGATAAGTAGCAGCCGAGCATGTGAGTGTCGACACGGCCGCCCCCTGGTGTCGCTGCGCGTCGAGTGTTGTGCGCATGCGCAATCACCTCTTGAGGAAGATCAGACGCGCAATTTGACCGAGAGGGTTTCGGGGGGAGGGGATGGGGGTGGGTGTATTTGTGGGGTCACTCAATCCGTCGCACCATCCTTCTGCCCCACTGGCACCTGGGATTAGTGGACAAGCTGAATGGTGCTCAACCTAATATCGCCTCCCACCCGGCCACACACATCCGACACAACCACCCACACAAGCCACCACCCACACAAGCCACATCCCACACACATCCCACACAAGCAATCTCCAACACACCTCTCCACACATACACACAACCCCCTCACACACACGCACAGCCACCCGCACGACACACCTTACACACACCATTCCACATACACAAATCGTGCAGCACTCCCCCCCCCCCCACACAACCCACCTCACACACAATCCACTCACACACAACCACCCGCACAACAGACCCCTCCACATACACAGCACCACCCCCACCACCGTGAGTAGGCTGAATGCTACTCGACCCAATATCGCCCCCACCACCCCGCCACACACACACACACACACAACCACCACACACACAACCACCCGCACAGCCCCCCTCACATACACCCCTCCACATCCACACACAGCGCGCAGCACCCCCCCCCCCCTCACACACACACACCACCACCACCGTGGTTTAGTGGGTAGGCTGAATGCTGCTCAACCCAATATCGCCCCCCCACCACCCTGCCACACACACACACACAACCACACACACAACCACCCGCACAGCCCCCCTCACATACACCCCTCCACATCCACACACAGCGCGCAGAACCCCCCCCCCCCCCACACACAACACACACCACGTGGTTGCACAACACACACCACCACCGTGGGTTTAGTGAGTACCAATTATATAAGTCATAGGTTTGACTCGACCGGGAACCTAACTCCGGACCTTCCGCACGTGAGGCGTACGCTCTACCGATTAGACCACCACGCCCGGTCGCGTCTGGGTGGAAGACCCGCAGGTGTGGAACTCATATTACCATTAAGAAGAACGGCGACGTTCTCAGAAACTGTGCACCACATATTTGGTTACCACGTTACATTTGTAATCACTGAGCCCTTTTTCGAGGGTAGAACAATCAAATAGTGAGTTTGTTTGTTGTTGTTTTACGTCCTAGCAACATCTAAGGTCATATCAGTGAGTGCTGCATTTCTGTATTAAAGTTGCGTAGTCCGATGGTTTTGAGTTTGTCATTTTCTTAAATAACTATATTACTATTACTATATATTAGGTTGATCGTTATAATCTACCTATTTTAGTTTGAAGTAACTTTTATTTTAAATGGTTAACTTTTGAGATATTTGAAGGGCAAACATAGAGAATTAATGTTGGCAAGCACACCAAAACTCGAACCCATGGGTTCGAATTCATTCCCGTTTTTCCAATGTTTGTTTTTTTGTACACAAAATTGGACTCGGTGGGGAATTGATCCCTCGTCGTGAATATGACCTATGCTGCTGACACGGCGTAAAGAAACCACCAATCAATCAATTAGGTCGAATTGATCTCATTCAGGGTTTTTTTCAACAACAAAATTGTGTTTAAAAAAAGAAGAAATTTGACTCGGTGGGGAATTGATCCCACGTGGATCGGGGTGCCCTACCCACTCGGGCACCCCGTCCTGTTGACTCGGCGAGCAGTAAGTGAGCAACTGTGATGGTCGCTTTGCCATGGTAACTGGTTATAAGTGAAGGTCAGACTGACTGTAAAGCGGCTGTCACACCTTGCCGGATTGGGGGAAACAGAAAGAAACCGAACAAAGTCCATTGAAAGTCCGGTTTGTGTCCGTTCAAGTTTTGAACATGCAAAAAACTTGGAACGAATGCTGCCGGATTGACGTCTACGGTTCTTGTCCAGTTTGAGTTTGTTCCGTCCGTTAAGTATCTGTTCATGTCTGTTTCATGTCCGTTTCATGTCCGTTGCATGTCCGTTTCATGTCCGTTTGTCCAGCGGCCTTTGACCCGATATCGCAACATTTTGAAACATTTTAATACATTTTGATACTTATGACGCCCAAACACCACCGGACTAGACAATTCTGTCCGTTGCTCAATCCGGGGATATGTGACAGGGGCTTAAGTGGCTTTGACCAACTAGGAGCAGGCGGACGGTTTTACAGCCTAGCAACATCTAAAGTCATATCAGGACGGGTACCGACTTGTGACAGTGCATGTTCATGGAAAGGGTTCGATGCCTAACAGCAAGACTGAGCTTCCGGAAGCACAGCGAACGCAACGCACCCAAAGAGTACCTACTTCCGGTCTAAAGACGCCACCTGTGGGGAGAAGTGGGCGGCATGACATGTTGAGGATGATGTCACCAACAGATCGCAAAACAACTATATGTACCCGGTCCAAATCAACATATTTATATACTGCTTACAACCAACCCGGCAGCAGCTTGTAAAAATATACGGATTTTCGGTTTAGAATTATATATTGGCAGAGAGCATTATTATTCTTGGGTGACGGAGTGGGGACAATGTTATGTAAACTAAAATCAATAATATCCCACTCCCATTGTGACATGATATAAGCTATGTGAAATATATGTTCATACATGATGCCTGAGATTAAGGAAGGGATGTTCTTATATACGAAACAGTTCAAGGTTGATGAAATGTTCCTTCCTCTATGTATTCATAAAGAATGCAATTGGAGAAAAAGGACATTTTTGGTACATTATATATATATGGAACTACATGCAGCATGCAGTAGAGCCTAGATAAATGGCATAACATAATAGAATAAACTGAAGAGAGTTAGTGTCCTTGTTTATATTCCCATAATAGATTATATATATATATATATATATATATATATATATATATTAGTATAGTTCTGGGGGGTGTCACCCACCCCGGCTGTGAGGGTGCCTGATTGGCTGGCGGTGGGGATGCTCAGTCACCTACACTACCTTGGCCCTCTGACCACACTAGCCTCACTTTGAGATTAATTAATTATTCAAGACTCTGCTTCAGACACACTGAGCAGAGGGCACTCTACTCCTGGCTCTTGAGTGAGACACAACTACTCTAGAGCAGGACCCCAGACACTCTGTCTGATGCTAGCAAAATTCATATATCTAAATTGAGTTGAGTGCAACACCCAAGGGACTCCGGTTCAATGGGCTGTAGGCACTGATTCTTATGCAGGCTAAAGTAGTAATGAGATTCTGTGTGGACAGAAGGTAAGGGGTGTGGGTGATAGGTCACTAGTACTAGTAGGTGGACAGGAGTTGATGCCATTAAAGCACAACTTCTCCACTGTTCATCTGTGTGACGTGTCTTCCTTTTATTCCGTAGGAGTTTGTTAAGGGTTGTTTAAGGGATGCATCAGGGAGTGAGATGAAGGGGAAGAGTTTTGTAGTATTATCTGGTGTTCATGCGGCCATGCACCAAGTAATATTATAAGCTGTTTGTGTTTGTTTGGGTTTTACGTCCTAGCAACATCTAAGGTCATGTCAGAACGGGTACCGACTTGTTTGGTTGGTTGTTGGAGTTTTACATCTTGGCAACATCTAAGGTTGTATCAGGATGGGTACCGACTTGTGACAATGCACTCATGATGGATTTATAGTGCTGACCCACTGGAAGACCAGGCCACCCGCATGCACCATGACCCAATATTCCACTTAGGCACATTGCCCTGACACTGAGCTAACCAGTCCCTGACCTATCCTAGTATTGCCAAGCACCAGGATAGGAAGCGACACGTATACATTTTTATAAGTCATTGGTTTGACTCGACTGGGATACGAAGCCCAACCTTCTGCATGGGAAGCCATCACTCTTACCTCTAAATCTAATTATTTTCTACCTGTTTCACCTTATTTATATAAAGCGTACTACACCAGACAGGATGGCCGAATGAGTTGAGCATCCGTCTCCTGTTTTGGTAGATCGTGGGATTCGAATCCATGGGTTCGAACCCTGGTCGAGTGAAACCAATGACTTATAGAATTGATACTTGCCGCTTCCTAGCTTGCCACTCGGCATTATTATTATAGGGCAAGGACTGGTTGGCTCAGTGTCAGGATAATGTGACTGAGTGGGATATCGGGTCATGATTCTGGTGGCTTGGTCTCCCAGTGTGGCAGCACTATAAAGTCGCCATGAGGGCGCACCGTTACAAGTCGATACCCATCCTGATATGAGCTTAGATGTTGCCAGGACGTAAAACTCCAACAACTAACTAACCAACCAAAGGAGTGAAGCGAAGTTCTACAAAAATATATACATCCCAATTCCTTGTAATTTTGTTTAACGTTAATCAGTAAATAATATCTTGTTTAATCGTGGAAATCCGAGAAATCGCGGAGATCTTTCATCCCTGAATACCCCCCCCCCCGTCCCCTCCTCTTCACCCCCCCCCCCTGCAGTGCTACACTACACTGCCCCCCCCCCTCTCCACCCGTCTATCTGGAATTGCAGGAGTTTTAAATCAAACCGAGAGAAGTCATTGATTTGAAGAGGCAGGGAACCAGTTAACTTGCCGGAAGTGGTGTCGAGGTCCCACTGGTCCCCGGGCCGCCCGCCTGATGGATGGGCCGTGCCGCTGCGACCCGGCGGCAGATTGCCTGACACCCTCCGAAACCAGCAAAGCCAGTGACAGTGAAAACACTCGAGCCCCGCGTATCCAGGTACAGCCAATTGGAATCATTGATTTCTCTCGCAAGAAATGCCTCTAAATATACGATTTCCACTTCCAACACCAATGCCCCCTCTGACGACAGAAGAACTAATGTGAGCAGCCCCTGGATGGATGGGCCGTGCCGCTGCCACCCGGCGGCAGATTGCCTGCCACCCTCTGAAACCAGCGACCGCGGAAACACCCGAGCTCCGCATAGCCAGGTACAGCCAATTGGAACCATTGATTTCTCGCAAGAAAAGCCTCTAAATAGACGATTTCTAGTCCCACCACCGATGCGCCCTCTGACGACAATGGAAGAACTAATGTGGGCAGCAGCTGAAATGTGTCGCATGGTTTGTATTAAAAGTCATATAGAACATTTATAATATGTTCATCGTCTGATATGTTCTGTACTAAAAGGTCTTATAGATCATTTCCACTACAAACCCGCCCTCTGGCGGAAGTGGAAAAACTAATGTTTGTCGCAGATCATTGTGTACCATGGTCTGTACTGAAAGGTCTTGTAGACGATTTCCACTACCAACCCACCCTCTGGCGGAAGTGGAAGCACTAATGTGGGTAGCAGGTCATGACCTGCTACCCACATTAGTTCTTTCATGTTCCGTGCAGAAAGGTGTAATACATCATCTTCACCATCAACCCGCCTTCTGATGGCAATGGAACTAATGTGGGTAGCAGGTCATTTTGTGGTTGTACACCATTGTTGCACCCAATTGTCTGGTAGCATGTTCTGTACAGAATGGTCTTATAGATCATTTCCACCACCAACCCTCCCTCTGACGGCAGTAAAAGAACTAATGTTTCAGGTACCAACTCAGAGTAAGTGAAAAAGGCTTATATAGGGAATTACCACCACCAACAACCCGCCCTCTGACAGCAGTGAAAGAACTATTGTTTCGGGTACCAACTCACAGTAAGTGAAAAAGGCTTATATAGAGAATTACCACCACCACCACCACCAACCCGCCCTCTGACGGCAGTGAAAGAACTATTGTTTCGGGTACCAACTAACAGTAAGTGAAAAAGGCTTATATAGGGAATTACAACCACCACCAACCCGCCCTCTGACGGCAGTGAAAGAACTAATGTTTCAGGTACCAACTCACAGTATAGTCCATGTGCCAGACCTAAACATTTTAGGACTCATTACCAACTTGGTGAACAGATCCTACTATGATTTTTGGTTAGCCTGATATCTGAAGTGTCCAAAATCAGTTGATGGACTTCCAGGTCACTTTGCAAAATGCCCTTTTGGTGGCCATCTTTAAAGATGGCCACCGTTATTTCATGGAAATGGAGAGAATCAAGAAAACTTGAATAACTTCTCACCAGAATGACCTATCAACATGCAAAATGGCTGAAAATGTTCATAATAACATTCTGCATCTGGCAGTGTATGATTTGTTATATTTGGTTATTATTATCTGTTCAAAAATTAGGAGATTTCTAAAAGAAAGTCACATGTTTCACATTTTTTTCACGATCTATGTTAATAAGTTGTCCGCCAATTCATGCCAGGATTCATTTTGGTCAAATTATATGTTGGATCATATAGAGGGGTTTATTAGACATCAACAACAAGTGTTATATTGATAGATTTCAACTTTATTTGATTCCATAGGCACATTTTTAACATTGTACTGAAAATAACCTTTTTACCAGTTTGGGGTAGGGGTAAAAACTATTTGCAGGAAACCCAGTACCTGGCCCTAACAGTTACATTTTATAACAATGTCATTCATTACTATTTGTACTTTACTTTGTTCTCATTCATTACTACTCCTGAAGTTGAGCTTGAGGGGAGCACCCCCTTTTTTCTGTTATAGGTAGGCCTACTAGCAACTGTCATGAGCTATGAAAGAAACTAAGTAAACTCAACCATACCAGTACTAAACCAAACATGAAATCTGACAATGATTTTTTATGTCATTCCAGGTTAATGAAGTGCCAATCCTAGAAAATGAACCAACTTAAAAATTGAGTAGGCCTACTAGTACGAGCCATGAATGAAATGCTATTCCCTTACTGGTTCATGATTAAGTGGCTTGAGTAGCTTCAAGGGATCAAAGACACAATTACCTCCCTGACAGGCCCTTAGAAATCGAGCTCAACTTTGGTCGATCAGAGATTAGTAATGTAAGTTTCAGTTGATCTAATTACCTACCACAACACACATTGGTGGTGCCACCCCACTGAACAGTCAATTCAAAGTGAAAGTGAAAGTAGCACATGGATGGCTATCATATGTTTTGTATCATTTCCGTCATGGCTTGGCTATAGTGTTGGGCATTGTCAAAATATCAGGACACTGTAAAACTGTAAGTATTCTGAAGCAGTCTTGACCATTGTAAAAAAAATGTATATTAAGTATAACGTCTGTTGCATGTTGCTCTACCTAGCTTGTGTAAATGGTGTACATAATGTACATGGATGTTAAAAGTTGTGTATTGTCACTACATGGTTTGCTGGTAGCTGCACAGTTAGTTCTAAATGGGCCTTCATTGATTATGTCCTGTATGTAGCAGATGCTTCAGGCATGTCATTATTGAATGATAATATCACAATGTGGGTTAAGGGGGGTGGGAGGGGTGGTTAGTCAGATGGAAGATTGTGATTTATGGTTGGCTGTGAATCTGAAATAGTGACAATCCATGTTGGCCTACCACAAGGCGTAAAAAAATACCTCTGTTTCCGATTCCCGACCGGCCTTCAATTTCAAATGCAAGTCTCAACATTTTTATTGAAAAAATAAAATAATATTAACATGTTTCCGATTTGCGACCTACCTTCAAATTGAACCGCGACCTTCAGAATTGTTATTTTGACAGGAGTTCCTTGAAGATACAAAAATGCATGGTTCATATATCATTATCGTTATTATTTTGTTATGTTGTGTTAATAAGTGTGGCCCTTCACAGACTGCTCACCCAAAATAACCTATATTGTGCACTAAACGGCCTGAAACTTCATTTGTTTTGTGTGTCGCAACAAAAAACAAAATAAAATAAAAACTTTTGCTGACCTTCAATTATTTTTCATGTCGGCAAAAGAAAAGAAATTTTTTTTAAACTGTTGCCAACCTACCGACATTCAACTTTTTTCTGCTGTAACCGGAAAGCGAGGTATTTTTTAGGCCCAAATAATAATGCACCATTGTAAGCATCGCATTATTTTCATGAACATGTCATATCATTCCAGATCAAATTTCCGACAAAACCAACTGCATGTTGTCATGGCTGAATGTCCTATCCAGGCAAAAATTGAACGTGTCACATGTATAATATGTGGGAATGATGCACCATTATGTGAACTTGTCAAACCAAAAGACGTCAATTCCTGGCAAACACTATGTGAAGCGGCAAAGATTAAGTGCTTCGATCCGATCTTGACTTTGAAAGTGGACAATCCAAATACCATACCAGATGTATTCTATCACCGTGAATGCAGATCGAATTTCGCGCACAAAAAGGAACTGACAAGAATGATGACTACAAAACTGCAGAGACTACATCATTGCAACTGTGGTACAAGTTTATCCGTATCAACCTGTTTTCAAACCCTCGTATTGTACCACTGGTAAAAATTACTTCAAAGCTAGTATCCCTTATGCGGGATGAAGGTGTGGAAGACATTAAACAATCAACTAAAACCCATATCCATAGAAACCTTGAGTCACAATTTGGTGACACTTTGCACTTTTTCTCTGCTGGTACTAGTAATAATGTTTATGTTAGACCACACAACCTTTCAGCAGATTCTATTTCTTGTGATTTTATAAACTTGAAGGACAAACTTGACACTTACATACACAGCCAACGATGTGAATTGTCCAGGTTGCTCAAATCTTGCAGAAGGTATCAAAGAGCAGGCATGGCCACCGAATCCACAGGACTTCACTGAAAGTTATATTCAACTTCCTGATTGTCTTGTTCACTTCTTAGAGGTGCTTCTTGGTGGTTGTCAGTCTGTTACCTCTGACAAGGTCCACCGGCTGTTATTCTCATTTGGTCAGGACATCATTAGCGCTGTTACAAATGCTCGAGTCTTGACTCCAAAACATATCCTCCTTCCATGGGCTATCAAAACTTTAACTGGCAATGTTGAACTCATTAAGACATTGAACCGCCTTGGTCATGCATTTTCGTATACACGATTACAGGAGATAGACACAGCCTTGTGCATCGAAAAGATGAACAGTATAGATGAAAACAAACCAGCCATTACTTCATGGGCACACCCATGCATCCCTACTGGGCTTGCCTTTGACAACATTGATAGGCTGGAGGAAACACTGAGTGGGGCAGGCACATCCCATCGTGTAAATGGGATTATTGTCCAACCGCAAACTCATTCATGCGCACCAGCTAGAAAATCAACCGTTAACAAAAAGGAGAAAAGGCGCACCTTAGAACTGTCTGAGCAGCATCTACCTATTTACATCTCTGCCAAGAGGGAAGGTCCTCCACCATTGAAGTTTGCCAACACGTCCATACCTCTAAGCGATGCAACTGAAAGGGCCAGGCAGAAAAATGTCCTATGGGTGATCACCTGACTTCACGACACTGTGAACCAGTCGGTCAGCTCTTGGACAGGGTTCAACATAAAAACCAGAGATGATGTAACAGTCAAGGCTGATAAGGTTGGATACTTACCTACAATCAATGCACCAGCAACAGAACTGTCGACTGTGCAAGAGATTCTTTCTCAGTCAATCTCCATTCAGCAGCACCTAGGCCTAGACATGAATGCCGTTGTAATGGACCAGGCTCTGTATGCTAAAGCAACAGAGGTTGCTTGGAAACAACAACTTAGGTTCGAGAAAATCCTGCTGATGATGGGCAACTTCCATATTATTTGTAATATGTTGTCAATCATTGGGAAACTATTCCGTGATGCAGGACTTCGAGACCTTGCCGTTGAATCTGGGGTGATATCTGAGGGGTCTATTGATAAAGTTCTAGATGGAAAGCAGTACAATAGAGGTGTTCGTCTTCACAAGCTGACATATGAAGCACTGATGCGACTTGTATGGAGAGGATTTGTTGAATGGTTGGAAATTAAACACATGAGTGACCTGCCACAATTAGATGAAACTTTGCGTGTGGTGATGGCTATGCATGATGATACTTGTGCGGCCACCCTTGAAACCAGTAGAAATGATGAGTCATGCAGGAGTATTCTACATCTGTTACGTTGTTACTTGGATCTTCTGCGGCATGAGAGTGGGCACTTGGCAGCATTTTGGATGATGTATCTTGACATGGTAGATATACTGCTGGGACTGATACGAGCTGATCGTGAAGGCAATTGGTACCTGCATTTAGCAAGTATCAAGGACATGATTCCTTGGTGCTTTGCAATGGAGAAGACCAATTACTCTCGCTACTTACCGCTGTACTAAGCGCAGATTACACAATTAGAAGAGACATGTCCAGACCGCTATGCTCATTTTCTAAATGGTGGGGTTCTCTGTTCAACTTAGGCAAGCAAACCCTTTTGCCAAGATTGCCATTGACCAGACTGTAGAGGAGACTGTAAACAAGGACATGCAAACTGCTGGTGGGACCAAAGGCTTTAGCCTAAAACATAGTGCACTGGCACATTTTTACCTGACAGCTGAACACAGAGCTGAATCTATTCGACAGCTTCGAGACCTTGTATCAACATCTGGGCAAAGTAAACAAGGACTTGGTCATGCTGACCTCCAACCATCAAGGGTCAAGAGGGACGAAGCTGATGTGATGTCTATTGTTGATATGCTAGAAAACATCTGGACAAACCCATTCTCCAATCAACCGTCGGATCTTGTGAGTCTGTCAACTGGTGCTGCAGCAACATCAGCAGTAATGAATGATCTGCTCAAAGCTAACAGCAAGGGTGAAGAAGCCTGCAAGATTCAAATGGAAAGGCTGGAGAGAGGGTCAGGATTTTATGATCTGAGCAAAAAACTGAATTTACAAACATTCAGTGCCTTACACACAAAAAATGTTGTTAAGGATGGTGCGAACAGAGAGATGATCTTGAAAGCAGACAATCGTGTTTTCGGACACATGCTACTGATTGCTCAAAACAGAAAGTTGGATATGAAAGACGTGTTTGAATATCCCCTGGGTCCAAAACCATGGGCATTAGCAAATCCAGATGGAACAATGAAAAAAACAGGGAAAGCAACATTAGGCAAACATATCGAGAAAGAAATTGTGAATGTTGAGTTACCACCTGCTTCTCAGATGGGATGGCCGAATGAGTTAGAGCGTCCGGCTCCCGTGTTGGTAGATCGTGGGTTCGAGTCCCGGTCGAGTCAAACCAATGACTTTAAAATTGATACTTGTTGCTTCCTAGCCAGGCACTCGGCATTATTAGGATAGGGCAAGGACTGGTGTGCTCAGTGTCAGGATAATGGGACTGAGTGGGATACCAGGTCATGGTGCCGGTGGCCTGGTTTCCCAGTGAGACAGCACTATAAAGTCGCCATGAGTGCGCACTGTCACAAGTCGGTACCCGTCCTGATATGACCTTAGATGTTGCTAGGACGTAAAACAACAACAAAACCACCTGGTTCTCGTGAACAATTGTTGATGCCATGGCAATAGTACAGATGATTCACAGTGAGAATCTGACCTTTGATGAACTGTCTGATACAATCCTGAAGAAAGTTCTCAATGATGGTTGGGGTAGTGGGCAAATCGATGTAGTGTTTGACATCTATCAAGAGCAATCAATTAAGACTGCCGAGCGGACAAACCATGGATCACGGCATGGAATCGTGTTCAACCAGATAAAACCAGGACACCGAATCAAGAACTGGAAACGGATCTTGGCTAGTACAGAATACAAAGCCAAGCTCACCGCATTCCTGACAGAGAATTGGAAAGAAATGCGCAGGAGGGACAAACTTGGCAAGATCATACTGATGGTAACCTCAGATGAAAGATGTTTCAGGATAACAAAGGATGATGTGATGCAGATCGTTGAGCTTAGATCCACACATGAAGAAGCCGATACGAGGATGATGATCCACACAAAACATGCAGCTGCAAACTATCGCAAGGTTGTGGTGATTTCTGAAGACACTGACGTCTTCGTAATCCTCCTCTCCCTCCACTTGCAAATAGATACAAGGATGCTATTGAGAAGAGGAAAAAAGAATGCGATGAGACTGATAGATATATCAAGGCTAGGGACAATACTCGGCAAGGATGTATGCACTGCATTGATTGGTGCCCATGCATATACAGGTTGCGATTCCATCAGCTCCTTCGCTGGGCAGGGCAAGGTCAAAGCTGTCAATTTGATCTGCAAAAACCAGGAGTACAGAGAACTGTTCACAGCCTTTGGGCAGGAATGGCATGTTACAGAAGATATGTTCCAAACCCTACAAGCATTCACTTATAGCATGTATAGTTTGAATACAAATATTAAAGACGTCAACAAACTCAGGTATGAAATGTTCCGATCAAGAAAAGGTGATATTTCATCTGGACAGCTCCACCCATGCAAAGATGCATTAAGACAGCACACAAATCATGCTAATTACCAAGCTGGCATCTGGAGAAGAAGTCAACAGAGCTCACCCAAGATACCAAGCCCAACTGATGGACAAGGGTGGAATGTAGTAGAAGGACAACTATCAATATGCTGGCTCACAGGAGCACCAGCTCCAGATGTTGTTCTTGAATTGATGTCCTGTAAATGCCCTAGACGTTGCGATAAAGATTGTCCTTGTGTAGCAAATGGATTCCACTGCACCCATGCGTGCAGATTACTGAACTGTGCTCATATGCAAGAAGAGGATGAGCACCAATCAAACAATATGGATGATAGTGACAGCGACATTGACGACGATTAAAAAATCAGGTTCAACAGTAAGAGGATATAGATATATGCTGAGTTTACATAGCAAAATGAACAACCTTTAGACATAGGTCTACCATTCGAGTAAGTAGAATATTTGTAATATAGGTCCAGATTGTGGCATGGTTAATTGAAAACTGCTTAGAGACAAGTCCAGAGCATTTGTAACAGCACCAATAATGTGTTATCACGTTTATTGATTTTCAGCCTTAAGGCACATTTTTTATTAAAGGTCAAGGTCAATTCCGCTACTTTTTGCACTGGAAACAGTCTCATGTCTAACTAAATTTAATCGACTCCAAGGCAGAATATGCATAGATGCTAGAGAAAGATGACTTCTATATGTCATCCGACTCCGATGAACGTACGCTTACTCCTTACTAGAATGAGCCCATGCGAAGATAGGAATAATTGACACATCACCCGCTCGGACTCATCGTGCGCATACGTGCTGGAGACTCGCTCCTGTCATTTACACCCCTATCAAACAATCAACTGGTGAAAAAGGCTATTATAGTATGATGTTAAATATGTGTCTATGGAATCAAATACAGTTGAAATCTATCTAATATAACACTTGTTATGGATGCCTAATAAACCCCCCTATAAGATCCAACATATAATGTGACCAATATCAATCCTGGCATGAATTGGCATGCAACTTATTAACATATATCATGAAAAAAATTGAAAAATTTGACTTTAAAAAAAAGAAATCTATAATTTTTTAACAGATAATAATAACCAAATATGAATAATCATATATTGCCGGATGCAGAATGTTATTAGCAACATTTTAAGCCATTTTGTATGTTGATAGGTATTCTGGTGAGAAGTTATGCAAGTTTTCTTGATTCTCTCCATTTCCATGAAATAACGCTGGCCATCTTTAAAGATGGCCGCCAAAAGGGCATTTGGTAAAGTGACCCGGAAGTCCATCAACTGATTTTGGACACTTCAGATATCAGGCTAACCAAAAATCATAGTAGGAACTGTTCACCAAATTGGTAATGAAATTCGGTCTGTCACATGGACTAGTAAGTGAAAAAGGCTTATATAGAGAATTACAACCACCAACAACCTGCCCTCTAATGGCAGTGAAAGAACTAATGTTTCGGGGACCAACTCACAGTAAGTGAAAAAGGCTTATATAGGGAATTACAACCACCACCAACCCGCCCTCTGACGGCAGTGAAAGAACTAATGTTTCGGGTACCAACTGACTGTAAGTGAAAATGGCTTATAAAGTTATAGAGTATTTCCACCACCAAACCGGCCAACCAATGGATGATGACGCTCACTTCGCATGTTCCATGGTAAAAGGGCCTATTGTGTTCTGACTGACGCCAATCTTTACAAGGAAGCCTGCAAAGTGGCACCAATGAGAACACATGGACACGACGCGGGTGTTCGTCGCGATCATCACGTTCACTTTCATCAAAATGGAGATGCGTTAGGGTGACGTAGAATTCCAATTTGCACTAAACATTACAGATAACCTTTGTGTACACAAACTCCATAGAATTACCCCCTCCGTGAATGGACTGCCGCAGAGTCGCCTGTAAGGGTGACATGACCAGGTTGTTTTAACAAGATGCCATATTGGCCACTCGTGGGTAACACACGTTTTTCTGATCAAGGGGGACCGTCCCCCTGAGTGTATTGGATGTCAGTCCCTACTGACATTAAAACACACTTTATTAAACTGTGTGGATTTCATGGCCCTGCTCCAACAGTTTTACATTGCAAACAGCATACACAACCTTTTTACTAGAGTAAAACAAGAAAATATTTTAGCCTTTTTGAGGGCAGCTGGTTTCTACCACCTCATATAGCTTTTTAAACAAATATCATCAGTGAATAATACTATCATTTAGAATTTTGTTTACCTTGACCAGAAACTATATGATTGTGATTTTTTTTTTTAAAGAAAGAATTTTAAAAAGGAAAAAAAAGGAATTCATGAGTGTCCATTGACACAAAATTGATTGTATGCTTTTACATGTAAAAGCGATGGTTTGAACAAAAACAAAAATTTCTTGCCGTGAATAGGGCCTATGCTGCCGACGCGGCGTAAAGCAACCACCAATCAATCAATCAACCAACACAGGAGGTTTATTTATCTTCTTTTTCATCTTTTCTTGCCTTCCTTCCATTTGCCGTTCCTGTTCAGCGAGAGCAGAAAGAAAATAAATGTTCAGCCAACCATACTTTAACTTGAAAGAAGTAATTGTCAGTGAAAGATGACAAAAGGACATTGTGAGATGATCTGACGAAGTGTGAGTATTCAGAAAGTATTCTCTTCCTTCCAAACCATACGGGATGGCCGAATGAGTTGAGCATCCATCTCCTGTTTTGGGAGATCGATGGATCCGAACCCATGGGTTTGTGGGGTTTGAACCCTGGTCGAATCAAACCAATGACTTAAAAATTGATACTTGTCATTTCCTAGCCAGGCACTCGGCAAGGACTGGTTGGCTCAGTGTCAGGATAATGTGATCGAGTGGGATATCAGGTCATGGTGCTGGCAGCCTGATTTCCAACTAGAGCAGCACTATAACGTCACCATGAGTGCGCACTGTCACAAGTCAGTACCCGTCCTGACATGACCTTAGATGTTTCGACCACATATAACAACAACAGACAAACAACACAAACAATCTTCCTTCCAGAGATGAGATCTGCACTGTGTCGCTGGGATTTGAAGAGAGCTCAACGACGAGCTCAGGGGCGGAACAGACACAAAGGCTCCCACTGAGGAGCACATCTGGAGCTTGCTAAGTTGATGACGCATTGTGGATACCAGGGTGCAAAAATGTACTCAATCAGCCATCTGTGCTGGTGTTTGTACAAACAAGGTTTTTGGGGTGGTGTTTGGGAGGTATTCGGGAGAATATGTTTGGGAAGGGGTGTTTAGGATATGCTTAGGAGGAGGTGCTTGGGAGGTATTTGGAAGACGCCTAGAAGGTGTTTGGGAGATGTGTTTATGGGGAAGTGATTATACGTGCTTACAATGACGCTTTTAATTAGGTGTTTGGCATGCTTTTGGAAGATGTTTGGCAGGATGTGTTTGGAGGATGTGTTTGGGAGGAATGTTTGGGGCATGAGTTTGGGATGAGGTATTTGGGGGATGTGTTTGGGCGGATGTGTTTGGGAGGATGTGTTTGGGAGGATGTAGTTGGGAGGACGTGTTTGGGAGGTGTTTGGAAGGTGCTTGGGAGGAGGTGTTTGGGAGGTGCTTGGGAGGAGGTGTTTGGGAGGAGGTGTTTGGGAGGTGCTTGGGAGGAGGTGTTTGGGAGGAGGTGTTTGGGAGGAGGTGTTTGGGGTATGAGTTTGGGATGAGGTGTTTGGGGAATGTGCTTGGGAGGATGTGTTTTTGGGATGTGTTTGGGAGGATGTGGTTGGGAGGACGTGTTTCTGCGGATGTGTTTGGGGGAGGTGTTTGGGAGGTGCTTAGGAGGTATTTGATGGAGGTATTTGGGAGGAGGTATTTGGGAGGTGTTTGGGAGGATGTGGTTGGGAGGATGTGGTTGGGGGGACGTGTTTGGGAGGATGTGTTTGGGGGGGAGGTGTTTGGGAGGTGTTTAGGAGGTATTTGATGGAGGTATTTGGGAGGAGGTATTTGGGAGGTGTTTGGGAGTTGTTATTTGGGAGGTGTTTGGGAGGAGGTGTCTGACGGTCTATTAGTACTTAGCAAAGATTGCCTTCCAACAGAGGGGTTACCCAGTACACTGAGTGCAGTCCTGAGTATAATTAATTACTTCCAGGCCTCGCTGCTCGACCAAACAAACCACAGCAGTGTGCAGGCCTTAACAAGGCAGTCATGGCCACCCACCCCTCCGGGTCACGTCCTGGAGGAACCATCCCGCCCCACCCCACCCACACGTGACGGCCCGCGCAGAATCTGGGATGCGCGTCAACGAGCTCAGACGATTTGATGGCAACATCAGCCTTTTTGTAAGTTGGTTGTTGGAGTTTTACGTCCTGGCAACATCTAAGGCCATATGCGTAAAACCTTCACTCACTCACTCTAACTCTAAGGTCATAACAGGATAGGTACTGCTAAGGTCATAGGCGTAAAAATCTACAAGTCACTCACTCACTCTAAGGTCATAGCAGGACGGGTACCGACTTGTGACAGTGCACACTTATGGTGACTTTTATAGTGCTGCGCTACTGGGAAATCAGGCCGCCCACATCATGACCGATATCCCACTCAGTCACATGATCCTGACACTGAGCTAAGCAGTCCTTGTCGTATCCTATTAATGCCAAGCGCCAGGCAAGGAAGCGACAAGTATCAATTTTTAAGCTATGGGTTTGAACCCTATGAAATACCAAAACGGTAGAAGGACGCTTAACTCATTCGTCCACCCCGTCTGGTCTTCGAGCCCCACGGCGTTCCCTGGTTTATTCCACATTATCCTGGCTCTGAGCTAACCAGTCCTTGCCCTATCCTATTAATGCCGAGCGCCAAGCTAGGAAGCGAAAAGTATCAATTTTAATATAAGTCATTGGTTTGATTCGACCGGGAATTGACCTCCTGATCTCCCGCATGGGAAGCCTGCGCTCTACTGATTCGGCCATCGCGTCCGGTCAGTTTGATGGGAAAGTCAGCTTTTTTTGTGAGTACCAGCAGGGCAAGGCATCATCGATTGGATACCATTGCGCCATGACATGAACGTTGATAGCGTGGCAGGAAGAGGGCTGTAATATTTTATTGAATGAATGAAGAGATAAAGAATTAAACTCAGAATTGAAGCGCTGTGGTGGTAAATTAAACACGAGGTGGTAGGCGTGGTGTGCGAAGGTTTGATAGATATTGAGCAGAGTGTGAATATATCAGAGTGTGAATGTATCAGAGTGTGAATGTATCAGAGTGTGAATATATCACAGTGAATGTACCAGAGTGTGAATGCATCAGAGTGTGAATGTATCACAGTGTGAATGTATCAGAGTGTGAATGTATCAGAGTGTGAATGCATCAGAGTGTGAATGTATCAGAGTGTGAATGCATCAGTGTGAATGTATCACAGTGTGAATGTATCAGAGTGTGAATGCATCAGAGTGTGAATATATCACAGTGAATGTACCAGAGTGTGAATGTATCAGAGTGTGAATGTATCACAGTGTGAATGTATCACAGTGTGAATGTATCACAGTGTGAATGTATCAGAGTGTGAATGCATCAGAGTGTGAATGTATCAGAGTGTGAATGCATCAGAGTGTGAATGTATCACAGTGTGAATGTATCAGAGTGTGAATGCATCAGAGTGTGAATGTATCAGAGTGTGAATGCATCAGAGTGTGAATGTATCAGAGTGTGAATGTATTACAGTGTGAATGTATCACAGTGTGAATGTATCACAGTGTGAATGTATCACAGTGTGAATGTATCACAATGTGAATGTATCACAGTGTGAATGTATCAGAGTGTGAATGTATCACAATGTGAATGTATCACAGTGTGAATGTATCAGAGTGTGAATGTACCACAGTGTGAATGTATCAGAGTGTGAATGTATCAGAGTGTGAAGGCATCACAGTGTGAATGTATCAGAGTGTGTATGTATCACAATGTGAATGCATCAGAGTGTGAATGTATCAGAGTGTGAATGTACCACAGTGTGAATGTATCAGAGTGTGAATGTATCAGAGTGTGAATGCATCAGAGTGTTAATGTATCAGAGTGTGAATGTATCAGAGTGAATGTATCAGAGTGTGAATGTACCA